>JAQMCX010000053.1:8808826-8824126 GCA_029814765.1 Acanthurus leucopareius | reverse complement strand
GTGTTTTTTTTTCTTTTTTTCTTTTTTTTTTTGACTGTGCAAAGTGTGTCAGTTTGTGTTTAGTGTTAGAAAAGCGCACCAAAAATGCACGCAGAGTGATGCGGTAAAGCCTCTTTCACAGCCGACTGCCAGTGTTTGTGCAGTAAACAAGATGTTTCAGCTTGCCTCGGCTGATAGAAAAGTCGACAGCAGTTACGTTCAAATTAGGAATGTTCAATTCTCACACTTAGATTTTTTTAAATCAAGCTATAGTCCTATTTTTTGTTTTTTGATTGCCAAGTTAAAATTGAGATTTCTTCACTCTCAAGGGGACCTAAACTTGACTAATTAATTTTTATGTGCGGTTTTATTGTGCGGTTGAACGTTTTCTAAAACCCAATGGCTGCCACCAAAATAGAACCTAAACTTGACATACTCATTAATTTGTGCATTTGAAGGTTTTCTGAGCGCTATAACATGATGGCTGCCACCAAAAGTTGCCTGTTTTTGCACCAAGAAACTGACATTTTGGCCTCCGAAGTCAAGCATCATCCTCCACCACACGAGCTTCCACAGCAAATCGCCACAGCGGACAAGGGGCGGTCCTTAAGAGCCAGACATTTCAAGGGTTAATAGTGTCTTCACGTCAGGTTGATGTCTGCTGTGTACCTGGGGCCCTCACGAGCACGAGAGCGCACCAACCTGTCAATCATCATCCTGTCGCGGTGGAAAAGGTCATTAAGATGAAAGATGAGAAAGCAGGTCGTGCGTGACAAATCTATCCCGCTGATCCCCTTCAAATTTTTAGTGGAAATCACGCAGATTTAGCGTGAACTCCAAACATGGACCAGTCTATGTTTTTTTCTCCCTCTTCTTAGTTTTACAGTGTTCTTCACTTCCAATTTTTTTACAGTGTCCCTCGCTTCCAATTTTCTGCACGCATCCAACATATTCACTGCAGATTCTGTGTGTTGTGTATTGGATGGCTGTTTTTTTTATGTCTGCCTCACAGATACAGAAACCTATTTAAAGCACATCATATCCACTTATCTCCAGTACTTATCATCTCTCTTTTTTTTCCACTCTGGCCGGCCTTTCATAGTAAACTCACTTTTCCTGTGACACAATTATTTACATCAGGCATGTTCATTAACTGCAAATAGATGCAGTTGTGTGATCCCTCTGGGCTTTCATAATGAAATGCTTTTAATTTGCTTTGAAATATGTGGATTACAGGAAAAACAGCTGCTCCTATTTAAATATGCATCCCCAGCCTCTTTATTTTCCAAATTGATCCTCATTAATGCCATTCCAGATAAGCTTCGATTTGGCTTATCTCGGTGAAAGCATGCATAGAGGATAATGACGCCTTCCTGGGATTTTTTTGAGTTTTGCTATGTTGTGTTTAGGCACTGTGAAGTCTGACAGACATTCGCATCACTATCAACTGTTGTATAATTTTGTCTCATGCACCAAATGAAGGTCACATGATGTTTTTCCCTGTGTGTCCCTCTTTAATCCTCTGTCTCCATTGCTGTGTAAGTCAGATTTCATCATTCGACTCGGGCAGCTTCTCATGTGAACTCTCATGACTTTGACTGTGGCTGAAGTCTTTTTTTTCCTAATCTTAATTAATGGTAAACATAAAAAGTGCAGTGTTTACAATGTGCACTCTGTAGCATTTAGGATTTCTGGCCGTCATGCATGCAGCCAAGGTTCAGCTCCCACTATAGGAAGTTTTCTGTCTCCCAGTGAACTTTCATTGCACTGCCATACACTCTTCTACTTTCATAGCTTGTTAGAGACATCAACCCTGCACAAGAACACAGTGCTAATTTGACCTTTATATGGAAATGGTACTGTAATTGGTGCTGTAATGTTACATATTGCACTTTTGAATGCTTACATGGGTGTAATACTTCCTCATCCTGAAGACATTCTGCAAAAAACTATCCGGTAATAGGCCCATCATGCATTTTGCTTTGCCTTCATGGTAGAGAGAATCTGTGTCATGACTGTATTTATGCAATTCATGCAGAGAGAGAAGGCATCACAGCTTCCCTGAATAAACTTTTTTAGCTGCAGGGGTTTCTAATGAATAATAATGTGATAAAAAGGTCTTGACATTCACAATCCAACTCCTAAAACTCGTCAATAAATGATGGGAAATTTCACCTTATAAACTGGTGTACTTTCTTTTAAGTGCAAACTGGGACATCATCAGTTGTCCTGACCTGGTCTTGTTAGCCTGGAAATGATCTAGTTAAAGGATTTAAGTATTCAGCCTAGAATATTGAGATGATTCTCTAATGCGTCAATAGCTGGTAATTTATTGGAAGAGAGCCACAGCTGTGTAATATGTGATTGTGACAAGTGATGGGCTGCTCCAGTCAGACCCGTCCTGTCCTTACTGACCTAAAACTTTTGTTCAAAGAGAGAGTTGTTTAGCACTTGACAAGAACTTGCTCTGACAAAGTCGACTCTGTGCCCTTTCTGCCTCGCAGTAACTTCCAGTCGTCTGCCATGTTTGAAGGCTCTGAGTCCGTGGAGGTGGAGGGAGGCAGCACAGAGAGCACCATGGCCTCATCCATCAGCGCCTGCAAGAAGGTAAAAAAAAAAACAACACAGAGCTGTGTGTCGTGTGTTTGTATTATGATTTAAGTGCATCCCTCTGCCTTCCTGCCATATGACCGCTTGTCTGTCTATTGTCTGTCTTTTTCTCGTGTGCTTGTGCACCTGTCCATCATATCGTTCTCCACCATTGTCTGTCCGTGCGTTTCTAGCAGCGCAAGAGATTTTCATTTCCTCCTGCGGGGTGCTGGTGACACCCAGGGGTTGTGTAATAAGAGGAACAGCCAGGCCCTCGGGTCAGCCCAGTAGATTTATCATCTCCATGTGCCAGAGAGACAGGAGTGGAAATAGTCCAGATCAGTGGGCTGAGGTGGAAGCTAGATTGAATTTCCTCTCAGATTGTGTGTAGATCTATTTGTGTGTATCCCTCACTTATATGTGCATGTGCTGGTGGACTTGCTGCTGTGTCTTCCTAATTAGCCCATTGCTCGTGATCTTAACTGACTTCCACTCAAGTGTCCTGTAGAGACACGAGGTGACGTCTTTCTTATAATTGGACCTCGTGCTCCATTGACCTGCGGCAGCAGCTTTTGATACGATGGCTCTCGGTGAGATCAGCTGAGTCTACGTCACCTTTACCTGGCTTTGGGCCTGCACAGATGGCCTATTCCTGGGGATGCAAGCATGATTTGTCACTAAAAATACACAGTGAGAAGGAACAACACATGCGTAATGTCATGTGTCAAAGTAACATGGGAATTAAGTTATTTATAGGTCATGATTTATAATGTTTATTCTCTTTGTATTGATGGTTCAGACAGTTTGAAACGTAGTCTTCTCTCTTCTTTTTTTGGTTGTATATGGTCAAACCTTTGCACTGTGATAAGCATCAGAGGAATCTTTCATTTTATTCTTGTAAATAAAATTGGCATTGTACCTGGTTGGTTATTGAAACAGCTGAGCCAATAGTTTCAGACAAATGAGTGAATCAGTCAGTAGGACAGACTCTTGTCTGTCAGTGACAAAAGCAGCTCTATGACTCCAGCTTTCACCGTGAAGGCTTCATTAAAACGTCCCTCCGGGGAGGATACAATAACTGTCATATATACACTCTGCAGTGTCTGGTTAGCTGACAGGTTATTGATCGTGTGCCGCGGACACTTATCCTGAAATAAAGGTCCTGGAGAAAGGTCAATTGATCCCAACCACCAGAGGGGGAAAACAAAGGATTGGCAGATGAAAGCGAATGTGTGACTGAGACGGTGTGTGTGTGTGTGTAGTCAAATGCTCTGTGTGTGTGTCTCTGTGTGGTGTGATTTCAGTGCTGCTGCTGTACCTGAACAGCGTTTATCTGTGTGCTGCAGGTGCTGTGCAGCAACAGTGTGCTGGACTCGTCGGAGTACTGGCTGAGGAATGAGAAGACTCTGTGCAGACTGGGCCTGTTGGACGACGACACGGAGGGCAGCTGCACCGTGGTGAGTAGCATACTGTGGATGATGAAACTTGTGCACCCCTTTGCCAACAAAAATGGACTGGGTTGCCTCTAGTGTGGCGTTTTTGAAGCTGCAGGAAGGCGTGTTTGCGGTCCTCGAATGACAGCGAGGTGATGGTTTGAATTTTACGGCTGAGGTGATTTGACATCTAAAAAATTGCACCCTCTTCAACTTCCTTCCTCTGAGTGGCTCATAGGCATGCGGGCTTTGAAAAAAAAGTGTTTTTGCAGCAGGTTGAAGGTGCTGTGTTGCTTCTGTTTTTGTAATCAGATCTTGTTTTTCAAGTCTGATGTGTTATTTTCCATTTATGGCATTAGTCTAAGTAGTTTAAATCTCCCCTTCAAAATCTAATAATGGAATGATAATTGCACTCTATTAACATGCCGTTTTTCCTGTCAAGAGATTTTTTTTACACAAGTGACAATGCCTTGATAGAAGGAGATCACCTAATCAGCATTGCAAAAGTTAGGAAAGAGCATTTTGAAACAGTATTGCAAATAGCTGAAGATTTGTTTAAATTTTTGATAGACTGACTGTTCTTCTTATGCATGCATATTGATGATGTGCAGAAATATTCTGGAGCAACTGTGATTGACTTGAAACATCAATCAACTAGTGACCTTCTGTTTTTCAGCCTGGTATGAAGTTAATCACCAAACGTTGTTGGTGCAAATGTAGTTGTTGTCAATATGTTTTATGCTCTGCAAGTGTTTTTTTTGATTGCCATCATATATGTATTTTAACCTTCATTGAATTATCATCAGCATTTTTTATGGTTGCTTGCTGCAATGCTTTTTGCCTGAATGAAAAACAAAGTGGATCTTCAAGAAGAGTAAGTGTTGACTTGCTTGGAAAGAACAATATATAAGTTAGCTGATTTAGGAAATAGATGAAAATCAATTGATTGGTGACTCATTTTGTAAAACATACTTTTAATCTTTGGGTTTTTGGGAAAATATCAAATATTTTCATGTCAAAGAGCTCAAGTCCAAGTAAAGCAGCAAGTCAGTGGTGTTAAAAGTACAAGATGAGTTGCAAGTCCTTTTTGATTTTGTCAAGTAGAGTCTTAATTTCTCAAATTTGTGACTTAAGTTTGACTAGATGAGGACTTGAGTCCCATTCCCTTGGCTTGAAATACACCAGCAGATTTTCTTTGAGTGCATTTTATGGGCTTTTAACAATCATCTGCTGAAATATTGTTAAAAGCTCCATTTAGTCTCAGCAAGCAGTTTATTGTAGGAAGATGGTCTTGTAGAGTAAAAAGCATCTTTTTTTGTGGATTTTATCTCACTGTGTGACTGCAGATTAAAAAACTATCACAGAGTGGTCATCTCTGCTGTAACACAAAGCTCTCAGGGATTTCAGTGGTTCTCCTCGGATCAGGACAACTACTCTCAACATGACAGAATCACTCGAGGCATCGTCCCCGCAGCTTCACACAAACAAGCAAAGTTAACTTAACACCACTGATGTTTGTTCTGAGAACAGGAGAACTACACAACTGTACGAGTTTGTTTTTTTTGGTACACTGTTAAGTGGTACATAATGAGTTATTTTCAGACTTCCCTCGTGTTCTGCTAAGTGCATGCTGGGATTGATTAGCAGAAATAAATATCTTGAAACACCATGACAAAATTGTGATTGTTATTTGAGCTGACATGGAGAGGCAAATGTTTTCACATCTTCTAATCAGATTTTATGATTCTCACTGTTGAACTGCTGGGAAACAAACCATTAAGTTAACTATATATAGTTTGTAATCATGGCGTTTTTTGGTCTGAACAATTTGATTAAACCCCATCAGCTTGCAGCATCTTTATAGGTTTCCATTTTATTTCAGGATTCTCATGTATCACAGTTTGATAGGAAAGGCATCTACAAAACTTTAAGTCATGGCAAATAACGAAGATAACATACCACTGTTGTCAACTAAAGCTATGAATCTATATTTTTCCTAATGTTATTTGAAGAATCTGACATTTGGTGTAGATGTCCTCGACACAGAATGATAACTAAAGATATTTTGGGTCGTTTGTGCAAGGATGTAGGACTTTAGAAGAGACATTGAGAGGACACACATGCATGAGCCTCTCCATCACCAATTTCTCATGTATCACCTGTAATCACTCATTCATTTGAAATTGCAAGTTAAGCTTTAATTATGCTCAGGATTCACATCAGTCAGTGGCTGAGAGACATTCTTTGGTTGGCAGGAACAACCAGTGTTTGATTCTTAAATAGATATTCACCCTGACTTCAGTCATAGTATGTGAGATGTTACTTATATAGCAGCAAATTACAACATATATTGTCTCAAGACACTTTTTTTTATAGAGAGCAGGTCTAAACCATGCTCTGTAATATACAAAGACCCAAGCATTGAGAGCAGTTCACACATGAGCAAGCAGTTGATGGCAATGGCCTGGAAAAACTGTCCTTAAACAGGCAGAAACCTCTGAACAGACCGGGGCTTAGGGGTGGGCAGCCATCTGACTCAACAGTCACCCTGTAATATACCTGAACTTCATCCCTTCAGGGGTAAAATCAGTTTGCTTCAAAAATATCTCCCATGCCTCCCTTTTTGCTGTTTCTTGAGCTTTTGTGAAATTACAGCTTCAGTTTTTTGAGCAGCACTATTTTCAACCACGACCCACACCTCCCTCTACAGAACTTCAGCTTAGTCATCCAGGTTTAATTACAAGAGCAGTGGGTTCAGTCTCTCACTGTCTAGTCCTTAAAAATATATTTCCTCTTGGAGAAGAGCTAAAACAACTCCCTGTACTCTGTTTATAGAGTAAAATCTGATTTTCAGCTGTGGGGATGGCAATTTCTCAACCGCTTCCAGGTGCTTTGCCATTAAATTTTGTGAACTCATTCATGGTCCTTCAAAGTGAATTGTGTTTTGGATCATCAATAAACATACATTAATTGTCCAGGGATCATTTATGACCTAATATTTGCAAAACTCACTTCCCTCCCCTCTAGCCTCAGATACACTCTGTATTTAGTACTAAATTTGCAAATATTTTCATTCTGACACATGAAGCTTGGTGGGTAAAAATGATAAACATTATACTTGTTAGCATGTCGTCGGCATTTGGTGACATTTTCAATTAGCTCAACGTGCTGCTAAGCCTATGTCCAACTTTACAGAGTCGTTTGCATGCATTTGAGCACTACTTCTATAGATCTCATTCCATAGCACAGTAGATTTATTATTTACGAATTATTGATAGCAAAAGGTTGATTCATCGCAGCAGAACAACCATTACAGGTTTTTTAAGCCTTATTTTGCTGATTCCAAAATGTCGTACATTTTGTCTTAACCCCAAAGTTATTTTTTGGGCAAAAGTAACTTTTGTGATGTGTAGGTAGTCCTTTTTTTGTGCACAATAAATGCCAGTAAGTGTTTTGACATTTTTTTCCCCACAGTCCTCCCCAGTAAAGTGCCTCAAGTGTTTGATAATCATTACCAAGGTAACATGAATAGCAGTAATTTAGCAAAGAGTATGGTTCTCTCACACTCATGTCACACTTTAAAAGTGTGAGCAGCCGCGTGCTGAATTGAATGTTCCTGAAACTCCCAGACACCAGCTGTGTTATCTAGGACAAGACATACACGGGACTCAACAACTGTGTGTCAGTTTTATCGGTGATTTGTTCACATTGTTGTTTTTTTTTATATGTGTGATGCAACTTTCAGTGACTTGGCAATACAATACCTACATAACAGGAAAGTTTGGTGGAGGGCAGATGGTGTGCGCATCAGCCCGACGTGCCATGCTGATCATTTGATGGTCTTGTGAAGTAGATTTATGCATTTCACCGTGACTCTTTTCCTCGTCATCATTTTTTTTTAACTTGGAATGCTATTTGCGGCGCCGGCCAGCTAGAAAACAAAGACATCACTCGAGCTGTCCTTGTCTCTGCAGAACAGGCCACTTCTCATCATGCTCCAACCTGAGCTTTTGGATGGCGTGGACAGTTTTATCTTCATTGTTCCTTTGTGAAATGTAAAAAAAAAGAGATCAGCTTCATCTTCACTGTTTTTGTTTAAATGGGACAATGGTCATTTGTTTTCTCTCTGCTCTGTGTCTGCTTCCTATGAATCAGAGGGAACTTTAATGCAAGTGGGAACAGATGCAGCCTGTCCTCCCGCGGCATCGCTCTCGGACTTCGACGTGACAGATCGTTCCTCTGACTCTCACTTCTCCGTTTGGCTCCGCTATGGTTTTTTACACAGCCAATCAATCAAAGAGGAGCTCAGGATTGATGAGACTGTGTTAGAAATAAATTCTTCCTTCCTGGCCTGAACTTTACAGGGAGGCAGATTAAAGGCAGAGTGTGAAAAAACAAAGGGGAAAAAAAGTGGAAAAAGAGTTAAACAGTGAGCGCTGATTCAAACAGAGGAAGAGAAGTATCCATGACACTACACACAAACATCGGATACTCTGTCAGCAGAGATTGATACAGAAATACACAGAGCACAGGGTAATGAAGAGAGGAATTTGATTGTTTTCTTTGGGTTAGCTCGGCTTCTTTTTAGCTGTAACAGACTTAAACGACTGTTGCCTCCAATGGACTATGGAGGGTTTTGTCAAAGGTTAAAATTGTACTCGTGCATCAGACGTTACTTAACTTGAAGCTAAGCATTTGTTCATTAAGCTGTGATTTCTAATAAAAGTTTTTTGCAGGGTAAAAATACCAAACTAAGTGTTTATATTTAGAAACTGTTCAAAAAAGTGGGCGCAGACGACCAGTAAGTGTGAGCTAAGTAAAAAGATAAAAGCTTTGGTAGTTTTTCACTGCGTTTGGCTCCATCACCCACCGCTGGCTGCATCATGTTGTCACCTTTGATCACTCACTCATGTTTTAATGCATGAAGTCACAGAGAAGTGTCATGTTGCTGTGATAGTCACACTGAATTCTATCACACCCCAGAGATATTTGACAAGGTGAGCATTTTGAAGAAGAAAACAACACCGTGTATTATTTTCTTCATCTAATTTACATATTGTATTTCCATTTGTTTGATTGGTGCATTTAAGTTTCATGAGATTATACTTTAAGTTAAAACCAAGTTCTGTGTTGAAAAAGAAACAATTCAGTAATAAAATGTAAAAAAAAGAGAGTAGAAATGTTACAAAAACAGAAAAAAGTCAGTATATACAGTCCGTCATTCCCTCTGTCTAGATTTAAACTTCATGTTAGTAGTTTTTTATTTATGAGTATGTGCCAAATGTTTCAAATGTAGAAAAAAGCACCGTCCATTTTTCTGGCTATCTGTCTCTCTGCTTCCAACCTGTAAACCATGGGGATGAGGGATCCATTCATCATTAGATTCAAACACTTCACACTTAGGTAGTGTGTCATGTCCTGACCTGTCCCTTCTTGTCCCAGAGAGAGAAGGAGAACAGAATAAATAAGCCATCAGCCGTGGCAGGAGTGCTGACTTATAGCAGGAGCACAGCAGGAAGACAAACTCTGCTTCCAAATCTCAACTCCTCCTTTTGCTTTAGATAGTTTGACATAATGAAAAACTATAGTTTTTGGTGCAGAGTTATGCTCTAAAATGAGACCTTGCTGATAAGTATGAGAACACATTTAAATACATAGGCTATATTAGTTTATTGTGTGATTTTACAAGTGAATATCTGTTGAGGAACAAAATAGGGAGTCTCTAGCTGAGCGTTTACTACAGGAAGTGCCACATTCATGTACTTCCTGTCAGTCTCTGGAGCAAAAAAACGGTGCAGACTACAATACAAGACCAAGTTAGACTGAAATATTTGAATGCATTCTAATTTATCTGGGAATTTGTACAATATATAGTTTTTACTTTTTTTCAAAAGATGCATGTGCACATGAAGCAAAGGACCAAGACTGCAACTGAACCAGAGACTTCTGTGTAGTATCTATCTTAACCTAAGTAACATGTGTGGAAACTTGTGCATATTACAAAACAAAAGTTCAACTAATTAAGTTTCATAAGATAAAAAGCCAAACAAGGAAGCTGGGACTGTCAAAGAGCCTGGAAGTCTGGAGCACCAAGGCTGTTGCTTGTGTTGCCTAGTTTGTAATCCAGTTTTGAGTCCAGGTTAGCTGACTTATGGCCAAAGCAAGTAATCATAAGGCAGCTTTAGCTAATCCTATAGCTTGGATATAACACAGTGTAGGTCAAAGGAGACACTTCATGTAATTTCTGTACTTTCACCCAGGAGAAAGCACATTATTTGCTGGTCTCTGATGTAGCTTGGATTTAACCTGTTGTGGAGATATGTAATTTTATGAGTCATAGCAGTGTTATTGATCAAAGTGCTGATGTAAGTTTTCATAGTCAAGTCATTTTGTCCTCATTAAGAAGAAATGCTTTGCCTAGTGTATATATATATATACACACATATATACATATATATGTATATATATATGCTGCATTTATATGCTTGAGGTGATCGAGTGCAGTGTAATAGGTGGGTCAAGTGAATACAGTTTCAGGATTTTCTCTGGGGGAAAAAATGGGACCAGAACCCACAGATGACTTACCTCATAGAGATAACACACACACAAAAAACAATGATAACACACAGAAGATTATCGAAAACATTTTTATGAAAATGCATCTTTGCCCCTCTCTGAATGTGAAAACAACAGTAAATTTCTTCATTTTAAAGATACAGATGCTACTCAACAACAACATATAAATCAGTATCTGATCATTATCTGTCCCTCAGACATTTTCATCATAATCCTTTTTTGGTCACATTTATGGGCTTATTAATGTTTTTGTCCATATTTCCCAATAAATGTATGATCCTTTATAGAAATATATACATATGTTAACCTTAGGCAAGTGTATTCACTCCCCAGAGATACTATATGTGTCCTGTTTTTAACATTTTTCTATAACGTAACCATACAATTCATGTCATATGAAGAACCAGGACAGCATCAGCTTCTTAATGCTCTCTTTAGCCCGAGGCTCCAAAAAGAGCAACTCAGAGCCAAACGCTAATTGTGTGTGTATCTGTGTGTGTGTGTGTGTGTGTGTGTGTGTGTGTGTGTGTGTGTGTGTGTGTGTGCGCGAGTAAGAGTGTGTTTGATGTATCCTGTTTCCATCAACCATGGTAAGACACAGAAAAGTACACAGTGTTTTCATATCTGTATTCAAAGATGCTTCTCTACAATTTTATACTTCTAGTAGTGAACACCAGATAAATAGGAAGCAGCTCAGTCAGAAGTAAAAAGCCTGGATAACCTCAGTCTGTAATTTCATCACATGCTGCTTTCTGTTGTGCTTCGTGAACAACTGATGTTATGCATTTTTCACATTTTATGAAACACAAAATAATGCTGTTGTTGGTCACCTCTACGTGAGATCAGCATGCCTGGCTGGTTTCTGCACCAGCACCATGCAGCTTGTGGGTCTCATCACAAAATTAATATGACAGAGTCACTGAGCCTTCATGCTGTTTCCCCCCCAACTTCATTTAAATTAGATTCAACTAAAATGAATTATAATTAAGGTTGCCAGCCACTAAGATAAGTCAAAATGTTTTACATTAAAGGAAGCTGTGTTTAGTTTTGTCACCTCAGAGTGGGAATGAACCCAAGTGTGTGACAGCGTTAAGGACATTTTGTTGCAGCACCAGTAGAGTTCACATTGAGGCTGTGAGAAATGGCAGTTTACCTAAAAAATTGTTCCCCTAATTCTTTCAAATAGCTATATTTTATTCTTGTTTTGGTAGATATACAACACACAAAAACTCTTAATTATATGAGGGACTAAATATAAAGTATAAGAAACATTCTTCCCAGTTTTAAGTCATGAAAATTTTAAGAAAAGGAGCCACAGTTGAAGAAATAAGGGAGCCAGAAGGACTGAAAGCAGCAGCTGTGTGTGGGAGGATCAGAGTAGTGAACGCAGTGGGAGGAATGAAGCTTTGATGGACAAAGGAGTCTCAAATGTTTGTAATGGTTTGCTGTATTGACCACGTCTATGCACATAATATTGTATTGAAACTGTGACTAAGTGTCTGCTCTAGCTCCATTTGTAGGTGTGTGTGTGTGTAGAGGGAAGAGAGGAAAATGCCTGCCTGACAGTTTTTCATGTCCAAGGCCAAATTGGATTTTATGCATAAGTAAGTTGGGACAATCGAACCCTTTTGTAGGTGTATTATGTGTGTGTGTGTGTGTATGTGGGCACTGTTGTGGTCTCAAGGACACACACACTTTGCCTCCAATAATACTGTGACTGAGGTTGGCTGTTGGATCTGTGGATCAACAACCAACAAAAAAAAAGTGACGTAATGTTTCTTAGAGTAAGATGGCTGAACACAAATAGATTATGAAGTCCTTTCCTGCGTCCTGCATCCATACTGACGACTTTACAGTTTACAGCAAACAGAAAATAATCATTAAGTTACATGTGTCCAGTATCACAACACATTAGCAGATAAAGTTAACACTCTTCTCCTCTGTTGCATAATTTCATGCAACAGTATTTTCTCTGTTTATGTAATCTTTAGTAAGCATGAATTTTGTCTTTGTCATGTGATCATCCACACGTATGTGCATTTCTAACAATAGAAGAGTGATGAAAGTCAGTAACAAGATTCATCCTTAAAAAAACAACTCAGGGTGACTAACCAGCATATTTCAGAACTTTCAAATGTGTCACAAGCTCTTCATTAGCAAAAGTTTCTTTTTTTTCAGTTTTTATAATTTTCTTATGATTTCATTCAAAAAAAAGTTAAGGATCTATTATCTATTTTTGGATCCAAAGTTAAGTAAATTCCTGTTTTTTTCAGCTTTATCTGGAGCTTTTAACTGTATCACAGATATAAAACAACATGGCAACTACTAAACTCATAAGTCAACAGATTTACCTGTGAAAATCAAGTGATACAGTTGAAAGCCTGTGGATGTTCACATGTCAACGAATGGACCTTAAGGATGAATTGTTTTAATAAATTAGGTTATTTTAAAAGTTAAGAATGAAGAGTTTCTCCATGTTTTATCTGAACCAGCAATAACACCAAAAGGACAAAACTACAGCATTCCTGCTTTTTTTGGAACAAGTCAGTGTGTCCCTCGCAGACACACAGACTGAATTATTAACATTTTTCTGAAGGTGAAACTAAAACATGCTTTATGTTGCCAGACCCCTCTGAGATGCTTCCAGGTTTCCCTCCTGTGACGGTTGCTGCTGTCCTGCTCGGTCCTGGCGGTCCATTAGCACAGGTGGTCAGAGTCACCCTGACTTTCACTTTGGTTGGCTGGGCTGATGTTGAGCACAGCTGTAGATTTTCGTGGGGTTGAGCACCTAGTGAAGCGAGGTGATATGGAGAGACACCGAGATCTCTGCCGCAGCCTAGATACATCTTTTTACAGAAAGTTGCATAGGCTTTTTGTTCATACAGCTTTAAATAATGTACTGGATTTATACTCAGTGTATTCAGCTCAGTGAGCTTGTTTGGTTGTATGTATATTTTAACTCTAAACCACGCCTTGTGCCCAACCTCTTACAGTAAGTTGTGTTTCCCTTTAAGTACTTTTTTTTTCCGTACTCCAAAAATCAATGGGTTTAGCGTAACAGTTTATCACCTGATTAATTTTATGTAAGAGGTGGACTCTAACCCTTGTGGAGATGAACCCAGGACTTTTAAGTTCCCCTCAGCTCTGTTTGGTTTAATAGCATCACTGTTTGGTTTTCTGGCTTGCAACTTTATTTAAAAAAGAAATAAAATCAGTGAAGGAAGTAAGTCCACTTGCCTAACAGTGTTGTGATTGGCTGTCTGTCATCTGGAGCACTTTTCAGGTCCATAATTGTATCAGTGTTGGCTTGGATGGTGTCAGTATTATCCACACATCAAGCTATGGCTTTGACCTTCCCTTTCTTTTATTTGTTCCTGCTTTACCTCTTTATGTTCCTCTACTTTTGTTTATGTGCTCAGGCCTTCAGAGACAAACTGACGCGAGCCTGTGTTTTCTTCTGTCTCTGAGAAAAACTGATAGATTTAGAGCGTGTCCCCGGGCTCTTCTCACACATGGACACAGAGGTGACGAGATGGTCCTTCGCCTCCCAAATTTAGAACAACTGCCTCTTGGCTGTCACCGTCTGATGGGGTTAAATTGCTTAAACCGTTCTCAAGGTCAAAGTTGTGGATTACTCGCTTTGCTTTTCCTCACACTGTGTGTTATCTGCAAGCAGTGTGGTTGGCAGGCGGGAGAAGGCGTGTCCCTGCTTTTCGAGGATGATTTCCAATATCAGTTCAAGGGAATACTGCCAAGGTGCTCCTGAGCTGGGGCATTAACTTCTTATTAACGTGCTGTGGTAGGAATAGAAATCTAACATGGAGTCAGATACCAAATTGAAGCTCTGTCGGCTGTTGCTTGCTCACGCGTTGTAGTATAGAGGGGAGCCATAAGGTTGCTTTTTGTCCCAGGACATTATCATTTAGATAAAGGGCACATATTTGCATCTTCATGAATATCATTTGCAGCAGAAACAGATATGATAGCATGTATGTGTTATGTAGGATGACTGAAAACCGAATATAGAGACCATGGTTTTGTCAAAAAAGGGTCAAAAAGTGGCCAAATCAATCCACTGTCTTTGGTTTCAGTAAAATGTGAGGGATAATCTCTGGTCCTGTGTGTATGTCGTTGACATTTCACAGCTTTTCTGACAAAAAGATCCTCATTGCTCTCACTAAAATGATCAGAACATCAGACAAGCAAATGAACAAACTGTACTAATCAGTGAGTAGATTGCTGTTGTTCTGTGGGAAAGGTAACAAAAGCGTGAGCCCCTCTTGGTATTTAGATAAATGCTACAGGTGACACATGCAGTCAATGAAAGACAGAACACATGTACACTCACACATTCATGCACATGCACACTAACAAACACACACTTGGTTCAATCAGGGTGAGGAAGGTAAACCTTTTCAAATATTCTGTCATTGTCAGCTGTCATCGACTTCACATTTTTATACTCGACTGACTCCGTTTTCAAGCTGCAATTTTCATCACATTAGACTTAATAGTTTGGAAAATATTATGTTTGACTTGAGAATACCAGATTGAGTGTGTGTGTGTGTTGGGTGGGGGGGGGGGGGGGGCGCAAATAAATTAATGGGTGTGTGTTTCAGATCGGAATAGCAAACGTCTGAACTCCATTCAATCAGTCTAAACTGGTATTCCGTAATATGAAGGGATAATATTTGGTGGGGGGGGGGGGGGGGGGGGGGGGGGG
>JAQMCX010000053.1:8673178-8808726 GCA_029814765.1 Acanthurus leucopareius | reverse complement strand
CCCCCCCCCCCCCCCCCCCCCCCCCCCCCCCCCCCCCCCCCCCCCCCCCCCCCCCCCCCCCCCCCCCCTTGGCCTTTTCTGAATTTATTGCTTTACAGCTTCAGTTGAAGGACATTTTGACTCATCTGATCTGGCTTTGCAGACATTTTTTGTGGCTCTTTCCTTATTATTAGCTTTTACTTTGTTGCTCATACTGTCCTCTAAACACATATTTTGGCACAATTACAGCTTTACTTGTACAGCTAATATAAAGTCATCAGTATCTTGACCTGTTTACTGCAGCAGGTCTTGTGCTTCACTCAAGAACATGACATTATTTGGATCATGACACAGTTTTTTTTTTTTTGTCGCTTTCTAAACCTCGACATGACACTCTTGGAATAAATCTCGTTGAATACAACACATATAAAGGAAAGGAGATGAAAAACACACCATCTCAGGGTGCTCAGGCTGTTTGGAAGCCTAGCAAAATGAATTGCACATCTCAGGTAGTTCAAAGGAAAAATTTCAAATAGAGGTGTGTGTCAAGATGTGATCATTTGAAACTATGTATATTTTTAGCAGGTTTAGAGAGGAGAGAAAGAAGAAATATAGCAGCAGGCAGACGGAATATTGAGATGGCAGAGGTAAAAAAAAACAACAAAAAAACAAAAAAAACCCCAGCAGGATCCCACCTGTGCATGTTTAGCATTTGAAAAGATCGAGAGCTCAACTCACAGTATGTATAGGTTTCATTGGTAATGACAAGCACAGTAGCATTCAGTCACTTCTCCCGCAACCCCTCAAAGTGTCCTGCACATACAGCTGCTGATGGTGATGTGCTTCATCCATTTAACCACACAAGACTAACTTGGCCACGCCAACTTAGATCAGAGGCTGTGTGCAGTAGAATCAAACAGCAGCCGGGCGAACGGTCCCAGACTCCCAGCACTGACATGAGGACTCCATCACACCCCATTAAACCTGCAGCCAGAGACGAAGGTGGGTGAGATGGGAAAAGGGAGCAGGCAGAGTGTGACAAAGGCATGGCAGAGGAACGGAGACAAGGAACAGAGCGGTGGAAAAAAAAAAGAGAGAGTTGTAGTATGGAAGAAAGTCTTTGCTGGTTCACACCTGCTGTTAGAAGCCCCGAAGAGACAAGTGAGAGTCTGTTTCTGAGGCTGGTGGAGTCCAAAATCCACCCAGACTCTGTCTTATTTTGACTGGCAGCATGTAACTGCATGTGAGAAATACAATGAAACAAGATCTACATGAGTTTAATATTAAACTTAATGAAAATATTGATAATCTCTCCTACAAAATCACACACACATACTGTGGACTAATGAAGCAATTGCATGGTCTGCTCTCCTCCACATGGGTCCTCAGACTGGTTCAGTGCCTGCATGGTAGCCGTTGATATAAACACAATGGAGGTGTCATAATGAATTTTATGGAAGCCATTTTACCTGGTTCAGTTTTAAACTTGCTGTAATCTGAACCTGTGAAGAAAGAGGCTTATGTTGTATTTGTGATCTTTGTATTTACGACCAATAAACCAGTACCATTTTTTAATTTAATGTAATGTGTGAGACAACTGTGTCTGTGTTGAATAAAGCAAAAACCAACTGTTCTTACACTATTCTGAGAATTATTGCTCTAAGAGAAGACAGTAATGTGTTATGAAAACAATCTCATAATTTTCTTTTTTATTGCAGAAGATATTTGTTGCCTGAACTTGAAACTTGTTGCCGTGAAGAGTTTACCAATTGCTTTTTCAGTAAAGCATTTCAACTGCTGCCCAGCTGACATTAGCAGCTGCTGCCCATATGTGCCTCTCTCTCTCTCTCACCTGGATGTAGCATTTGGACAAATTTGTAATCTCTCATGACTTCCAAGTTTAGATCATTAGTCCTAATAATGAAACTATTACTTTCTCTTATTGGCATCCAGAGCATTTTGATGGCATACCAAACAGAAAATTGTCTGGCTCTTTTCCTTGTAAACTAATTAGAAGACTCTACATTGGCTTTATTTCTTCCACTGTCACCCTTTTCTCACTGAAAAAAAACCTTTTATGACCATCATCTCTTTGGCTCGTGTCTCGTCCTTGGCAGGTTTTCTCTGCAGACTTTTAGCCTCCGCATTATAACACCTAATTGTATTTCTGTCTCTCGAGTGAAACAATGTTGAAGTCAAAGCGAAACAAACAGCCTTGAGATTCAGTCTGAGTTGTAAAATGTGTAATCTGCCACCATGGCCAGTAGGTTGAGCAAATATCGCCAACACTAGTTTTTAAAAAAGCTGCTAACTTTTAGGAAAGCTATCTCCCTGTCTGGTTTGTGGTTTTGGTGACAAAGAAATGTTAGTTGATAAGACTATGCAGTAACTTTAATCACATCTGACACCTCGGACACGTAATACTCCACTAGTCTTCTACTTTCATTCTTAGTCCCTCTCTTTGTCTCCCTCAGATCTGTTTTGTCAACCTTGACCCTCAGAAAACGGACTGCCGTGACGACAGAAGCATCAAGGTGAGCAGAGTCACGTTCATCACTCAGTCTTCCTTCCCTGCACGAGCCCCTTTTTTCCTTCCCACCCACTTTGTCTCCCAGGAACTCAGTTCATTGTATTTAACATATAAACACAGGCTCAGTTGCCATGGAGTCGAATCATTACCCAGAATTAGAGGGTTGATTTGTTTGGATAATATGCAGATTTAGCAGCCTTTTGCAGCTGGTGGTGGCAGCGGTGGGCGATCAATAATCTTTTCACATCGCTCAAGACTTCTCACAGAAAGGATTTCATAATTATGTGTCTCCGAGTTGGAACCACAGAGAACACATGTTCAGTTTTGAAGTAGCTTGAAGAAAAGCTCTTTTTTAATCACTAGCATTGTGTCTGCGCTCGGCATGTATCCTGCAGAAATTGGCATCGGTGTCTCCAGACTTGCCAAAGCTCGTTGAATTGCTGACTGTCCACAAGCCGAAAGAAAATGAGATCCTACTGCTCGGCGGCCTGGAAGCCTCAGACTCTTGCCAAACACGCCCACAACCCCCCCCTCAGGTGAGTTTGCGGTCATGTCTTCAGATCCCCGTTAGTATTTTCAGTCTTTGAATTAACTGGCCTGGAGTGCCAGGCAGAGAGTGCAAACTGTTCTTTTGTACTGCAATTTTGTGTGATTAGATTTGAATTTTTTTGTGTTGGGAAATATCCACCGGAGAAAGTGCCTCCATTTTTTCTACTAATACTCTCCTGCTCTGTCAAATAAAAACATTTCCTCTTTTTCTGCAAACCGAAAACAATGTTTGTATGTGCAGAAAATAATACTTGTAGGATCAAGATGAAAACCTTTTTATGTTTTTTATTCAGGATTCTTTGTAACTTTATTCAGGCAAAACATATACCCACACACACATACACATCTATACCTGCTAGTTAATGAACTGTTCTGCTTTTATAGATATTTATCTTTAAATACGATGCTCCCTTCCAGGCTTTGACCCTCTCATAGACTTTTTGAAGCTCCCCAAATCCATCATTGTGTAAAATCCACTGTTAAGATCAATACACAGCCTGAGGAGTCTCCACAGACAATTAAACTTGCATGAATGGGTCCAGTGAGTTAATTGTATTGCAAATAAAAGAAAGGAAAACATGTATTAGAGCCACACAAACTCACTGAGTCTGAGGGTTTAGTATGTTTATTATACTCTGTCTCATAATTGGTGACTCAGTGTCTGTGTTGTCCACTGTGTGTTTATGCAAGATTAGTGTGTACCTTTGTGTGTGCATGCAGAACTTTGTATATAAATTATATGTGTGTGTTTGTTACGTGCCTCTGTGTATGCATGAATAATGCATATCTGTACATGTTTCATTCAGGGTGGACAGCAGCAGCAGAGAAGTACAGGCGTGTGTCTGGTTCAGTGTTCAGACCAGAGACGCTCCACCCAGCCCAGCAGCATCATCTTTGATATCAACAAGTTCCTGATTGGTCTGCAGTGGGGAAAAGAGCGACAGCTTCAGCAGGGGCGAGCAGCAGGGCAGCGGGTTGATGACGACACCAACCGCTCCATCTCGTCCATAGAAGAAGACTTCCTGACGGCCTCAGAACACCTTGGTGATGACAGTGAGGATGATGGCTTCAGAAATGGTGAGTGTCCTTACTTTCACCATTGAGGTTTTGTTTTCGGTCATGTTTGTTGATTATACATAGTTAAGGAAATATTGTAAATTTTAGACAGAACTGACAATAGGAAAAGACAGAGGGAAAAAGACACCATTACAAATTTGTTCGCTGCTTCAGCACCGTGGACAGCACCATGGATCCATCAATACAATTACTTCTCCAGAAATAAGTATAAACAGAACCCCTGGTGTCTGCAGCTGTCCATTTGGGAGTTTAATCCAGGCTTTATACTCTCTAACACCATCTACACGCAACAGCTCTGTTTAAACTACTTTCTGGAGTTCGCTTGGAGGACACGCTCCTCACATGCACAGTAAATCCGCGTCCACAGAATCGGTGTGTAGCAGCTGCATGGACAACTCATGACAAGTCGGTGCGGTCATGCAAAATTGGGGCAAGCTAAGCTGATGTCCACACAGAGCCTATGTGTAAACCTTTGATCACAAAATCTAAATTAATCAGACCTTCACAGACCCTCACGCACACTTAATGTGGAAAGCTTAATTCAGCTTTTTCTGGAGGAATATCTCGAATTCTTTGAAATAAAATTGGATGAAAACAGAGGGGAAGTAAGGCCAGTGAACAAATCATTGTTTCCCTGGGTTTTGGCGATCCCAGTAGGTTTCCAGTTGAAAAGAATAATACAACTGTTTCATGATTGTCTGTTTCTATGTACAGTATGTACAAACAGTACGAATGAACACTCATATTTCAAAGAAAACATCCATGCATTAAGATTATAAATGTATGAGTGCATGGTGTGCATTCATGGGAAATGTTGACTTAATCTGCCATGATTGAATTCATCAAGTCAGCTTTCTGTCCTTTGTGTGACCCAGTCCAGTGGGTTAAAGGTTTCATCCCACATCTGTCTAAACATGGCACCAAACATCCTGGACAGTCTCACAGTGATGCATTTGCATTTACTTGCAGCTTAAGTCAGCATGCTGTTCATTTCGAACCTTAGATAAAACTTTCAACAGCACAATATGCAGAACAGGGTCACTGTTTAAATACATGTTTTGAATTGATGGCAATCTCATTAAGCAAACAAGAAAACAAACAAACCTAAAAGAGATAAATATTTAATGCAGGGTTCAGGTGATCTTTGAGAGCTTAAAAAGCAGACAAGACTTAAGCAAAAAGTGCAATCACTTTTATTTGCATTCACGTCTACAGTTACTCAGTTCCTTGTAAATGTATTGGCTACATATTTACATCTGTATCAGAAATACACTGAGTCAATTTGTAATGTTCGGATTTAGATCAATACCTATATAAATGCTCTCTGCTGTGTGAAAGGTGCAGCAGTGGTTTAGTGTTGAGTTATGATCAATTTATTCTCAGGTAGGTCTTAGCATATCCAGTGATGATAACAATAAAAGTGATAATAATTCCACTAAATTCTTTTCTCACATAGATTGTGTGTAATTTGAAGGCAGGCAAAATGTTTTTATTGCAAAGTAAGGCACAATGAAATGCCCCATTGACAATTTAAAAAAAAATACAACTGACGTTATTGCTGACATCAGACTAGAATAAACTGTTCAATATTTTGATGATTATTCTAGTCATATTTGTTTTTAATTGCATAAACACAAGTTTTTAAAAAATGCCACATGGCATATTAAATAGAATTAAACTCTGTGTTTCCTCCTGGGGTTGCAGCAACATTACAGAAGCAGTTGTGTGGCAAGCACTCAAAGATTTCAGTAATGACTGAGAACTTTGAACAAGTGAGAAGTATATAATTATTGCTATTTGTTACCCTGGTGATGAATGAAATGTGTTAGATTGAAATACTTTTCTAATACTTGGTCCATGGGGAAATTGTATGGGACAAACAAGATATAAACAGCTCCCAATATTTAGTGAAGGGTAAAAAAAGGGTAATATACTGCTTTTGCTGTGACACTTTGGAAACTTATGGGGCTTCTTTGTAATCATTGTGGACATTTTTCTTTCCCTGTCCTCCTCTGTTTTTTCTTTGTCTCCTCACAGAACCAGAGAGTGGTGACTTGACGGAGAGCTTGGTGGAGGTTGCACAGAAACACTGTGTCAGACTTGCATGTCAGAGGGGACAGCTGGCCCATCATCAGAACAGGGAGGATGTTGAGGTGAACAGGAAAGGACACCAGCGAGCAAGCCTCCAAACGAAAGAATCAGCTGGTCACTATGCCACCAATCTAGCCGAGTCAGTACTGCAAGATGCCTTCATACGCCTCTCTCAAGATGAAACCTCCTTTGTTTCTGAGGCAGCTGTCAGTGTGTCCCTCTCTAGTCGTCCTTCAAACTCCACTGGTCCTTCAAAAAACAGAGAGCCTTCCCAGCAGCGCACCTGCTCTTTTGAACTCCCTAAAATTGTTATAGTTCAGAGTCCAGACAGTTCTGAAGGGGCTGTTGAATGGCCAGAGACCCAGGTGTCTCATGTGACTGACCAGGATATCACTGCCAAAGCCGGAGAGATGCCAGAGAATGGGACGCAAGCCCACATTCCCCACCACGGTGGAGCACACCCATCCAAACACGTAGAGGTGGCTTTGGCCTGCGCTGCTAGTGTCATTGGCACCATAACTACCCCACAGCTGACGGAACAGCTTGCCATGGAATCGGCCTCTGAAGAAGAGACAGAGGAGGAGCTGCAGGATCCGGAGGAGAGAGGTGACTACTCCTTCTCTTCAGCCATGTGTGGCATGGCCCAGGTAGCTGGTGCTGTAGCAGCTGTGGAGCTAACAGAGGAGTCGGGGGAGTGCTGTGATTCTGATGCAGATCCCACTGAAGTCTACACAGCATCTCGTGGTTTGATGTCTGCTGCAGAGGCCTCCACAGCCTTCACACTGCACTGCAGCGTGGCAGAGGGTACCAGCGTTGAGGCGTTTCGTGCCAACATCGCTGAGGTCTTGCATAGAGAAGCGGCTGAGGTGCTGACGCAGCCACAAGGCTACAGGAGTGTAGCCCACCTGCTGGAGACCACGCATAACAAGATTGTAGATGGCATCACATGTCCAAAAAAAACTTGCATGGATGAACGAGAGGTGGATGACTTAATAAAGGAGGTGGCAGACAGCCTGTTTAAGCATGCGTTAGAGAAAGCAAAAAAGAAAAAAGAACTGGAGGGTACTGGAAAAGATGCACCAAACCTCCAGATTTTTCTGCAGGACAGTGTAAACAGTTTGCTGTTCGATATCCTTTGCCTGACACAGAAGAAAATCAGTTACATCTCTGGATGTGACCAAGGGTCATTCGAGGCACAAGGGGGGGATACTTGTGCCAGGGAGCCTGCGACAACCAAGGAGAGCAAAGATCCATTAAGTCAATTACAGCGCTTAGTGGGGCATAACCAGTCCAGTAATAGTGAGAACCACAGCAGCATGCAACACTGCACAGATAAGCTTGCCATGATTCCTGGGATGAAGGAGAAATATGCACTTGAGGAGAGTGACCTCATTGCATCCTCCTTCACAACACACAGCAAAGAGCAACAGCAGCCGCCATCATGCAGACAAATTCAGTCTATCTCCCAGCTCTCTAAGGATTTCTCCGACCACCAGCAGAGTAGTGGTGCCATCAGGGAACCTTGGAGTGAAATTCCTGCTCATAGCACAGAGAGGAGGGGCCGACTAATGACCAGCAGTGACAGCAGACAGGCCTCCCTCACGCCCCAGTCCTCCCTCAACTCTTGCAGTTCCCTGCTCTTGAGAATGGACTCAGAGTCCAGGACACCCATTACATGCTATGCTGATGATTTGGCTGCCACGGTGGTGTCTATGGCCACAGAACTAGCAGCCATCTGCCTAGAAAACTCCACTGGGAAACAGCCCTGGTTCTGCGCATTAAAAGGGATGTCTACTGAAGGACCAGAAGCCTATTTGATTCCTGCTTGCCGCACAGCCCTGAGGAGGAAAGAGGGTCAGAGCAACAATGCTGCCTCCAAGAAACATCGGGCACCACGCCTCAGTGAGATCAAGAGGAAAACAGAGGAGCAACCAGAGCTGATGGAGCGGTTGGTCAACCGTGTGGTAGACGAATCAGTCAACCTCGATGAACCCCAGGACCCATTTGCCCTCTTCGCCTCTGAAGTCACAGCCAGGATCATGAATTGCCCTGAGCTCAATGTGGTCGATACCTCCAAAACAGGCCAGACACGCAGCAGGTTGCAGTGCGAGAGGTGGAGCCGTGGGAAGGCATCTAGTTATGAGAGCATTCCAGAGGAAGACGCAGACCCCTCAGGCACACCCAACACCCTGGGTCTTGGCAGTCGGTTAGGTCAAAACTTGAGCCGTGGTAGCTCAATCTCCAAGCAGTCAAGCTGTGAGAGCATCACAGATGAGTTCTCGCGGTTCATGGTAAACCAGATGGAGACTGAGGGAAGGGGTTTTGACCTTCTGCTGGACTACTACGCAGGAAAAAATGCCAGCAGCATTCTGGCTGCAGCTGTGCAACAGGCAGCATCAAAGAAGAATGGTCACCTTAATGTCAGGACCTCATCCTGCCTGTCCAAACAGTCCAGCACAGAGAGCATCACAGAGGAGTTCTACAGGTTTATGCTTCGAGACATGGACAAGGAAAACAAAGATTATGGTATTGCTAAGACTAAAGAGTGGAGCAACAGCCTCTTTCCTCCTTCTCCTAGAACACCTTTCTGTATACGACAGTCCTCTGTCCCAGATCGGCGCTCCTCTGACTCTCGACTGACTGTCAACTCGCCGATTAAAGCAAACTCTTTTGACGGATTTGCCCGCAATGTGCATGGTGACACACTGAATATCTTCCCCACCAACTCAGTGTCAGCCACAGGACTGTGCAAGTCGGACTCCTGCCTCTATCAAAGGGGCAAGACCGACCAGATCACTGATATGTTGATTCATGAGACCTGGTCAAGCTCCATTGAGTCATTGATGAGAAAAAACAAGATCATTGCTGATCCAGAGGACAGCATCGAGCTGGAGGCTGCAGGAGACTCTCAGCCCCACTTGAAGCAGTTTGCAAATCGCCTGGCAGCTGACATTGTAGATATTGGAAAGTCTGCACTGGGAGGCCAACAAGATGTAGCTGGGAGCTCATCTGGGTCACTCCCGCAGCCTCACATGCCTGTTGGTGAAAGAAGAAGAGGATTCAAACAGTCTCATCTAAGCTGTGGTAGGAGCAGGTCCAGTCAGGAGCAAGCTGGAGCTGGGACTAGTGACGGCAGTGCACCTCGTGTCAGGGGCCCAAGAGATGTGCCGCTGATCCACATTGAGGGAGATCAGAAGGATGAGGAGACTGTTTTAAACCCTGAAAGGACAGAAGGAGGAGCTCAGGAAACATCTTCTGATATGTCAGCCGCCAAGCGTACAGAGAGAGCTACAACCAGCTGCAGCAGGTATTACACCGGTCACAGTCCCTCTGTGTGAGAGTCAAACTTACCTTCAGGCAGACAGATTTTTTACAGCCCAGCAGCAGAATTATGATGCTGAACTTGTAAAAAATCGTGATAATTTTGTCCGACAAGGGTGAGGGAGGAAGAAAAATGTGGTTATTTTTAAGGTAATATAAAGGAATCAAAGAAAAAAAACAAACAAATGAAATCCAGGCTCTTCAACTGGTCAAGTGTACCAAAGCCATTTTTAGAGTTTGTTCAAAGAGTGGCAGGCACACCGAAGATCCATTCACTGGGAAAATTAATCTATTTAAGCTGTGTGTGAGGTTTGACAAACCCTTGGCTAGACTGTGACTCACACTGACTGGGTGATGTACTGTGTATGCGGAAAGCTTTTAGTAGCTTCATCTTTCATCCACTGTGGGGCTGTTAAACTCACCCAGGTATTTAGATAACACTGACACAACTGAATACCAGTCACTAACATGGGGTTAAAGCTTGCTTGAGAGTTGTTTAGCCGGGGCTTCGTTAAAAAAGTGTTCATATGAAGTTGTTTTATTTTCAATAAAGGTTTCCAGTCCTTTTAATTATTACATTTTCAGACACTGTCAGTTTTATATGTGTAATTCAGACCACACTGACGTTTTTTAGTGACACAAGAACTGAGCAAATGGGAAAGATTTACTCTGGTTTAAAGTGTCTAAGTGGCCTTGCAGGGAAGCGGTAGAGCGTGCACTGTCCCAGAAGACATTTTAGTGAATATTAGGAGGTAATGTAGACTGGAGCCCCTCAAAGTGAGTCTCAGTGTGGCATCAAATGAACCTTCTAAAAATATGCAAGTGCAAATTGATGCTAATGTGCGAGAGAGGTATTTAGAAAAAATGAAAGTATAAAAATCCAGATTTGGTAAATCAGTTGCGAGCTGCCGGTCTTTTACTGAGACACGTAGCTCCCTAAAATAACACTTACTCAATAGTGAATGAGAAGAGAAACAGCTGAAAGGCTCCCGGGCCACAAGGGAGGCACAGGACACGCTCCTTTTCACTTGACAATACATGTAATCCAGGAACAAGTGGAGTGCATCTGTTTGTCCCCTGTGTAAGAGGGGAACTCAATCACTCACCCAGTCAATAAAACGTGATTTCCCTCTGGAATTGTCCAGGATGGCAGCCCTCAATCATCTGATTATGACTTAATTTAATCAGTTTCCTCAAAACACTGAAAACCCAGCAGTATCCCTGAGGAACGCAGTTTTCTGATGTGTTCAAGAAATTAAATGAATTAGCTTTCTTTTTATATGTTGCATATTTTTTTTCCAGTTCCAAAGGCTTTTCATTTGTGTAAAGTTGATGTTCATTTGTATTTTTTTAAGAGCATTAACTGTCCTAATGCTGCCTGTTAACATGCATTGTAGTTTTAAACAAAACAGTAGTTTGCATTGATGGTAAATGGGGGAACATAAAAACAACACTGGAAACCAGCCATAGTAAACACACATGGCTGCAGACTTTGTTCATGAGTAGTCGATGGTCATTCCCACCATCTTGCGGTTTGCTCTCCCCCAGCAGTGAGAGGGACAGGCCAGCTGTGGCGGTGGCTGCAGTAGTGAAGAGGGACAAGCGTTCAATGAGTGCTAGCAGTGAAGAGAGCATGGGGAGCTGGTCCCATATTACCCCCGAGGATGACCCCCACGAGGAGACCAGTAGTTTTATCCAGCTGAGTGAGGGGTCAGTAACCGTTGCTCCTTGACGCTGCTACTCCCACCCTCACCCCACTCCCATTGGCCCATCGCTACTGACACTTGTGCTCTCTTGTTCCAGTGCCAATTTACTCCCTGCTGCTGCTGCTGCAATATCCACGCCTGCCAAGGCAGTATATGGCAGAGAGCTCACTCCACAAAGCCCTCTCCATAGCTCGCATTCAGGGCCGGACCCTGCCAGCACCCCCATGCACAACCGCCTCCAGTAGTAGACTGCAGTGGTTTAGCGCTGTGACCTCTCACATCAAAAGCCTCTAGTTCAGAACATTCGCTACACCATTCTCTGCTTCATCAAATTCTCATTTCTTTGATTCAACCACACCAACTTTTCAGCTTGTACCAAATAGCCTGGAGTCACTGCTCTGTGCTTGTTACTTGAAATAAGCAGCAGAGAAGGACTTGCCTTCATTTTGCTTTAAAAAACAACTTTAACTGTGTTTACAGACCAATAGATATTGGATATTAGAAACACAAAAGTAAGAAATATAAAATGCATATTTAAATGCATTTATTTCTTAAGACATTGACATGGGGGTTAGTGAGGAAAGGGGAAGCTGGAAGGCTCAACATGTTCAGTGTGGCAATGATGCAGGATACCTGTTAGAGTCATTTTATACACCTGCCCGACACCTGCTGCTGTTCTCCATCTACCTGCTTACTTTAACTCCACCTCATTCCCTGATCCATGTTGTGATACCAGGGCACGGCTGTCAGCCCTGCCTGTCCACCCTACCTGCCTCAACTACCTCCAAATCCTCATCCTCATATTCAGACAGGCTTTTGCTGCTGGACGAAAAAAAAAATAAATCACCAGCTCTCTCACCTTGAGCGTCCGATTCTGCTGCAGCTGCTATTTATATGTTAATCACCAGCTAATGAACAACCTGACCTGCATCGCTGCGCCTGGTTATTGTTCTCTTCACAAGTCAGCGATCATGTCGGATGACTTGAAACAACACATAGATGACGCTTGCTCGTTGTTTTTTTTTTTCTTGGTTAACAGGAACGGGACCAGCAGCGCATCCAGCCTGGGTCTCGCCGACCTGGATGCTTTTTCTGATGTGCCCACACAAAGCACAATAATCAGGTAACTGTCAGTTTCACCGGCCGGTGCTGAAATATTTCTCATTAATGTGTCACTCTGATGCCCATAATGACATTTTTTCTAATACGACAGAAAGTCTGGAGAAAGTATATTGCTTTTTCTCATTTTCTCACTAGAAGAGCAGCAATCAGGTGACTGTGACAGGCCGCCGGACTAACACTCACGAACATGACAGATTAGAGCTAATTACGTATTCCACTGTCATTCCAGCGCTGCAATAATGTTCAGATTAGTAGACATAAAAAATCTCTCTTTAATCTGCAGAACTTTTTCTATTCTATTTTATCTATTTATCAGTCTCAACTGTGAAGTTTAAAACATCACATTGACAGAGTATGATACACACTCACATCAAAGGAATATTAACTAGTAATGGATATTTTGGGAAAAAAGGTTTCTTCGCCTTCTTGCTGTCACTTAGATGAGATAGTTGAGCACAAAACCTCCTAGTAAAACCACAGTGTGTCTTTGTTCTATTTTTTATTTTTGCACAATTTAAACAAGATGGTGCTTCTCTGCTGGGAGGCTACTAAGCGAAGCTAAACAGCTGTTGGCTGCAGTTTCATATTTACAGTGCAGGAGTAAGAGTTTTATTGATTTTCTTATCTAACTCTCGGCAAGAATGTGAATCAGTACATCTACAAACTGTTGAACTCGTCCCTCAGGTAAAACTTTATGTTACTGTAACTTTCAGTGGGTGTTTTTTTTTTTTGTCTTCTTAGTGAGGAGACGGAGAAAGGCCTTCTGGCAGGAACCAAGGAGAATGTCTTTGGTAAGTGTTGTGATGGATTCTCATGTTATCCCAATGACATCAACTTCTTACTTATCCACCTCCTTAGTCAGATTTACAATCTGTCAATGCACCAAGAGCTGCGGTGACATGAGGCACAGAATGTGCTTGGTCTGTGTGATTAATTCCTCAAATGGATGTGCTTGAGTAGGATTCTTCTCTGAAATTAGGTTGGTCATAAATAACAAATAAAGGTCCATAGTTCTAGAAGTGTATCAACACTAAGTTCATCTTTGTTTAATGTCTTACACCCCAACAAAGATTATCTCAAAGCAAAACTGAGCCGGGGATTTTTCTAGTTAATGAAACTTTACATGCGAAGGCTTTGCACGCTGGCTGGAACAAATTCTGCTCATCCAACAATGATGTGATGGTCAAGACATGATGGTGAACACTGAAGATGTGTAATGTAGAGATGTCTTCTTGTAACAATATGCCCCATCACCTCTGATTTTTCAGAGAGTAATTCTGTGTGGGCAGCAGGCAGCAGTAGCAACCTCAGGATGCTGTTGGTGGTGAACTGTGACCTTGAGCCTGAGTGCGTGGACACAGAGCTCAGAGTGGTCCTGCAGTGGATTGCTGCCTCCGAGCTGGGCCTCCCTGCTCTCTACTTCTGGAAGTCCAAAGAAAAGAGGGTTGCAAAGGTACGATCGGCTGTCAAATCAAATTCATAACAACAGATGCACCCCCTTTTTTTTTTTAAATGATAAAGATTTTATTGTTTACTTTCGTTGTGTTTTGTTTTGTTTTCTTATAAACAGGATTTTAGAGTTAATGAGATTCCCCCAATGTGCACACTTTCCACATTAGAATTAGTTTTGTATTGCTATGAATTTCCTTTTAGCCTTAAAGTTTTACAGTTTAAATTAGAGATGCACAGATACTGACATGGGCCATCAGTCAGATATCAACTCAAACAGCTACATCAGGTGTCTGTGATAAAGATCAGATATGGTATTAGATCCAATTTTTGTTAAAAATATAACACTTAAATTTCAATTTATTTGTAAAGTTTTGTTTCATAAAGTTTAAAAAGATGGGAGCTTTTAAGAAAATACTTGGCAGGTTATTGAAAATAGTGCCTTTGAATAAATCAGACTGACAGACTTTGAACTAGTAGGAGAGCAAAACAGTTGCTTTTCTTTTCAGTAAAGAAATATCTTACAGTTCTGATGTAACTGCCTTTAGCCGTCAGTGGTTCCTCTCAGGACTCTGATTGGTTTGAATCACTGTGGTTCAGCCAGAAGCCCTTAACTTGAACCCTTGCGAGCTGAATTCTCATGCAGTGTTCTCTCATGTGATCTCATTTGATCTTGTGAATCCAGCTGCTCTGCAGGGTAATGACGTTGCTTACACATTAAAGAATGATCAGTCTCTTCCACACAGTGAGGCAACAGTTTGTTAATTAAACACTGTAGTCTGCATCAGCCGAAACCCAAAGCTCCTCAGTATCCTCAGTGGTAGCAAGTTGTTCTCTTTTTAACTTGTTGATGTTGTTTGATATGTACAGTATATAAATGTTAGATTATCATCAGTGTTTTTATACTCAGCTACAAAATGTTAAAGTGAATGATTTGATGTGTTGCTGCTTCTTACATAAGATTATAAGACTGTTATATCTTGGGAATCTCTTTCACATTCTCACATTTACATTTTTTAGCAAAGTCCTGGATTTAATGACCATGTATTGCTTGTTGTGATTCATTACCTCTGTCTCTTCTCTCAGTTTCATAGAGTGGTAAATCTGATGTCTCAGAAGGCGTGGCGGATTGCGGACTTGTTCGGCGCTGTGGTTCAGTTCTGTAAGCTACACGAGAAAGAGGAGCAGGAGGGCCGGTCCCTGTCCAGCCTGTTTGATTGGCTGTTGGAGACTCTGTAGGGCAAATAGTCTCCTTATTCTGCAAACAGAAACACACACGCTCGCTCATTTCCTCACACTCCTAACATGTTCCAGCCGTTTGCCCCGTCCTGTCCTGTCACACTAAGTGTCTCCGACTGCAAGCTGAGAGCACAAACGTGATCAGCATACTTGAGAAATTCACGCACCTCAGTGTATCCATGGAAGTTGGGTTTTTTTTGCCTGTTCGTGGTCATGAATGGACTGGTCTCCCTTTAACAAAAGCATTTTTTGTTTGTTTTCTGAGTCACCTCTCTAGTGAGACACACAAACGCAGAGCAAACTGTAGGTGTTTGGGTTGGCCGTTCCTCATGGGAACGAACTAACCTTCATGAGATTATAGTCAGCAGGTTTTAACTGCTCCAGATTATAAATAAATATATATATTTACAGATTCTCACAACCAAATAACGTGTTTATTTATTTACTTATTTATTTTAAAATGAACACACATGAAGCAAAGTACCAATAGAGGAAAGGAAAATCAGGTTAAATTCTCCCGGTAACTCAACACGCTCAAACCTTTTGTATCAAATCTACCTTGTAAAAGAGGCTTTGTAAGGAAATGTGAGCACACTTTCACTTTCGTATGATGGAAGTGCACATTTGCTTTAAGTAAAATGCCCATGTCTTTGTTGTGTTCATTGGCCAACATACCACCTCTGTTGTGACCTTGAAACTCAGTTCTAAGTAAGTGTGTTATCTCGTCAATGTTACTTGAGAACTGATTATTTTGGATAGCTGTACTGTACATACTGTAGATTTGGAACTGCTGCACCTTGGAGTAGTGGACTGCTCTCTTTAGCTTTTACTATGTCAGGAAGACAGAGTACGGTTTGTAATGTTAAATTTGTATGTGAATTTGGTCTGTTTATTTCTCTACTTAGTGGTACTCTAGTGTTACATCAGCATTGGGAAAAAAAAGCACACGATTCAACTGTAAACTCTGTCAAGGTAGAACTGAATGTATTCATCTTTTGACATCAATAAATTTCTGTGATGTGAAATACATGCAGTCTTTTTTTGTTTGTAACATTCAGCCCAAAGGCATCAAAAACTCTATTGAGGAGTACATTCATCCACATCATTATTACACAGTAAAAACATATTAAAGATGCTATGTGGTGCAAGTTCGTCATAAACAAGCTAGGTAGCCACTGAATAAACATTCATCATTTAGTAGAAAGCTTTCAGAAAATACTGCTGAGGAAACATGACAGAAACTAACAAGGCAGTGGGAAAAATAATTAAATCAATACAAAAGTTTCATACTGCAGCCTGTTGTACTGAGCAGAGACAACATTCAGGGTGTTTTCACACCACTCCTGTGGTCTACAGCAAGAATTTGACTGGGTATAAAAGGACAACTAAAGGCGAGGGAAACAGCTACTTAAGTCTGGCTTTTGGTAAAGTTTAAAAATCTACCACACTTATTTAAAAAAAAGAAACACTGAATTTAAAAAAAAATGTTGTAGTCTTATGATCTTAAGCTATGTTCTGTAACTCTGTACCATGTTGATAACTGAGCTTCAGAGATGCTGGGAGACATATCTGTGGTTCTTTGGACACAGCTAGAATAGCTGTGTACAGTTTTTCCAGTCTTCATGCCAAGCTAAGCTAATTAGCTGTTGGCTTTAGTTCCAAACTTGACACACAAACATCAAAGTTCCACCAAATCTTTAAAAGAAAATGTCCAACTGCTCCAAAAATGTAACTGCTGAAGAACTGAAATGACATTTTATGAGGAAAGTTACTGTACTCATACTACTATCACCCCAGTTAAAGTAAAGCTAAGTCTGATGGTCAGGCTGAGTACAAAGTTGGAACAGACAGGGAACAAGTGATGCTTCAAACAGATTTAGTAACGGCAGGAACATCAGAAAGTAAAAATTTGTAATCAAATGTAAATGATAACTTATTCACTATATCCCAGCACAGATGCTGATCTCCTTGCCTTACCTCAAGATGACTGCAGAGTTTTTAAATGCTAATCCACAATTAACTACAGTGGATCATACGTGTAGAATGCAAATTGATTGTTGTGTCCATCAAGATGTTCCCCTTTGGCCTTACAGAGACCAGTGATGGGTCAGTACCAGATCCGGCATGTGTTATCCTTGCTGCCTGCAGGAGAGCACAAACACAAACAGGTGGCTGCACAGAAGGACACAGCTGGACTCTTTTCCTCTAAAACGTGTAATTAAGCATTTGTGACAGCGAGCGAGGAGATGCTCGAGGCTACAGTTTAACAGCGCATGGTTGTCAGATGTATGTGGTGATGACGGTGTATACCTGTAATGATAGTGTTACCCTCGTAGTTGAAGGCACAGGAGAAGATCTCTTCCGAGTGCCCTTTCAGAACTTGTAGGCAGACTCCAGACTGAACATCCCACACACGAGCTGTCTTGTCTGAGCTGGCAGTCAGGACCCTGTTGCCTTGGGGGTTGAAACAGATCTTCCAAGAGAGGCAGGAGAGTTGGTGTTATTCAGAGGTGTGTGTGTCAGTGTGTGAATGTGTGTGTGTGTATGTCTGCTGCATGAGCGATAGAGTGGGCACGAGAGACTGCTGAATAAGAGATTATGCCAAGGAGGGGAAATGAGTGAGTTCAGAGCACTTTCACCACATCAGCAGCAGTACTCCATAGAGGTCATTCAGCTTTAAATAGCTAAGGAAGATAGAGGAACCAGCAGCTCCACGAAGTGAAGCGTTTTTCCATCTGAGTATTATTGAAATCACGGCTGAAGCTGATTGTGTTAGATCCCAGTTTTATCGTCCCCTCAATGCTTTTATATCCCCACAGTGAGGTAAAGTAAGAGATGATTAAATGAGGCTGGCTCTAGATGGCCATGAAAGTAAAGTATGTTTTTATTAAAACTCTAAAGTAAGCACCAAGGAGCGACCCGAGACAGGAAATGGAAACTGACAAAGATAGAAGACCGGAGGAAAAAGATGAAAGTGGAAGCTGTGACAGGTACAGAAATGGAATAAAGAGACAGTTTAAAATGGACAGAGATGAGTGAAAAAAACCCATAAAGGAAGAGAAAATGGCAGGAAAGAGATATTAATAAACAAGACCAGAGCTATGTCCCAATTTCATATTAAATTACAAATTTAACCTCATTTCCTAACTGTTGATTAATGCTGTGAGAGTAAAAAAAAATTCTGTCAAGTCAAAGTCATCAGCATAAATGTTAAAACTGTTCAAGTTGTTGATCAATACCATGTAAACCAATGTGCCATGTTCTTTGGTGAATCTACTTCGAGATGTGGTTATCCAAAGGTTCTGACTGTTTATCTCCCATAGATATAAATTATCTGTGACTTTCCCTGTTTTCTTTCAATATTTACAAGTTGTTGTGGTGGGTGAAACAAAACTCCATTTAAGAATCTTTTTTGGTTTCAAAGATGTTGTACACTTCAAGTGTTATCAACACGACCTGGAAGTCTTTCTTTCTTCCTCTCCTGCCAGGAATAGCCAGAGGCATAATTGAGTTAGCTACTACAAAACATCGCCCCCTTGTATATTGTAAGTAGGTTCCTGTTTATACTTATGCCAACGAGACACCTATCATCAGCAGTAAGTTATAATAATCTGGTGTCCAAGATTGGAAGGATTCCTCATATTAGCAGGAAAAAAACATTAGAAAACAAAAGGTCTTGCAGATTGTGGACATGATATTTTATACACAGTAGATTACAAATAGAAACATGCATTCAAGTGTGTAGAATCAGGCTTTCTATTAGTAGTCTGTTATATATATTTTCAAATTTAAAACATTGAAGGCAACGTGGTGACTTAACTAGGGGAGGAACTGAAATCAATTGGGAGTTGATGCAAAAACACACAAGAATGAGGCACAAAAACAGAGGAACAGACCAGTGTGGAAAATAGAAAAACACGTCCATAGTTAAGAAGCATGTAGAGGAGGGGGAGAGGTGTCCTGTTAGCAAGAGATTAGTGTCATAATCCTCTGGAATGATCCTCCATCCAGCCTATTTATTACTGGCAGCCTGATGCGTTTGAGTAAACAGAGGTAACTTCTCACTCCACTGTACTCAGAGACCCTCTGAGCCTCAGCCTGCAGGACGCACACACTCATGCGGTGCAAGATAACTAGAAAATGGTAAATGGGTAAAATCACTCCTATTAAATTACAAGGTCAAGGCAGCCTCAAACAAACACAAACCTTGGACCGGAGAACATGTTTGTATGACTCAACACCATTTTATGCTGGGTTAAAGGTTCTCTGTAAGGATGTGTTATCACAAGTGATGGCATGGGTTCAGTGTTTGGTACTCTGAGTTCAAAGGCTAATAACACAAGTCCAGACCATGTACACTTAGGGTCAGAGATGACAGATGTTATTTGTAATGTCACATGGATTAAACACTGCCAGTCTAGTTTTGAGCCCAGAGATTCAATTAGTCAGATCAACAGTAACATCGCTACAGTCCAATGTCCTACTTGCTGAACTTTACCGTGTGACGCAGTAGGCACAAGACAGCCTGAAGCCTGGACTGCTGTCCCTACACTTTAGCATCATGCTTTATTGCATGTTAACAAGGCAAGTGCAGGCAATATCCTATTTACAGCATTGCCCAGTGGAGCTGTAGCCAGAGCCTCGGAAAAAAACACAAGCTTATTCACAGCTTCTGTAGCCTGCTGCACCCACAAACTGAAGCTGTGCTCCATAATAATACCAACACCCAAAAAGGTCGAGGAGATAATGTTGTAATTAAAGTTTCCAACCATGAGTATTGTAAACAGCTCAAATTTCATTTTCTGTTGTCATGTCTGTTGATAACAAAGGTTGACAGGAAGTAAATTTGGCCCATGCTGTTTCCTATTAATTTCCCCGCCATAAACACAATTCAGATTAAATAGCCTAGAGAGCCGAGGTCGTGACTCAGCTCTGTGCCACTCTCTGTTCCAATACTTCAGTACACAATGTTTGGCCATGAAAAGCAGAAACATGAGCAAAGATTTTGTTCCAATTCACAGACAGTGTAACACCAATCTTGAATATATTCATAGATGCAGAATGCTGGAAATATGCTTTAAATATTAAAAAATTTAAAGAGGCTTCAATTTTACAAGATACATAATAACAACAGTTGATGACTACTTAGCTTCTCATAAGATAAAATACCTCACTTTAACCAAATAAAAAAGAAAATGAATACAAAACTGTTCTGTGGAGTGGAGGCTTGCCTACAAATGGAGTTAGATTTAGGCTAAATATGGCAGTGAAGCTGTTTAAAGTCCATTGACTTACTTTGGATACTTCCCCATCATGACCCTCAAGGGTCACAAGACATTGATGTGTGGTTGCACTGAACACTTGCGCTGTACCTGACAGAAATATGGACAGACATGTTAGTTTATATCAGCCCCAGGAAACCAGTAAATACATGTATGTTTATTTAAACAGTTACTAGTATACATTACCATTATATATCTATACACATATCTATGTCTATATACTTCTAATGAAACGATAGTTGTTTAATTTAATATGTATTGTAAACTCTTTTGTAAATAAATTGTCAATCTCACCATCAGCAGAGGCAGTAGCAATTAACTGACCGCTTAAATCAAAACACACATCTAGCACCTCTTCTTTGTGTCCAACTAGGGTGGCCACACACTTCCCACTGACTGCCTCCCACAACTGCAAATACATACATAACACAGTACAATCTGAGACACAGACACACACACAAGCAAGGAAACACTAAGCACAAAAACTAGGACACAAAGATGTGAACAAACACATATGTGATCTTATAAAATACACTAGCAAGTAGCTGTTCGCTGTCTTAAGTGGCAGTATTTTAACCATCTCCCCTGGAGAAATGCAGTGAGGTGGATAATTCTTACTTGTGAGCAAGACTCATCTTGGCATAATTAAGGAATTAAGATTAATTTTTTTCTCCTTTTAATAATAAAGACCTTAGAGACACAGGAGGTGAGGGAGAGGGAGAAATGCAGGAGGGTGGATATAAATGGCAGGCTCCATCCATTTCAAAAACATGTTTTCCATTAGTGTAAAATGATAAATGAAGAAAAAACTACTGCTGTGGGAAAAATATATCATTCTAGCCTGTGAAGGGATTCTATGGCAAATAATTGTATTTTAAAGCGTTAAATCAAAAACATACAAGTCCAATTCAATTGCATGACAAATCACCTTGCAGGTTTTGTCCATTGAGCCTGTGACTATGAGGGAGCAATCCCAGTTGAACTGAACATTGCTGATTTCCCCCTTGTGACCGATCAAAGAGTGGACACGTCTGAGAAAAAACAGAAAATGCAGCAGCGTCAGTTGTTTACTCTTCAGTCAGTTGTTTACTCTTCAGTCAGTTGTTTATTTTTCAGAACTGATGGGTGTTATGCATGTACAGTGCAGCACAAATTATGACACACATGCATAAATCGACACACACAATGCAAAACAATGCCAGTGCCTAACCCTCCTGAAGCGACGTCCCATATAGCAACTGTGTGGTCAAAGGAGCCAGTGATGAGCTGGTTTCCCACCGTGTTAAAGCACAGAGAGAGAACCTCTGCGGTGTGACCCTGGATGACATGAAACAGAGCATTATCCCTCACTTTCTCATTTTTTTTCTCTTCTTAACTCCCTCCCTTTCTTTCCTCCATGTTCCCGTATGGATGAAATTGCACATCAAAAAAGGCAATATGCTTTAGTAACACAAACATGCAGACTTTGGCCTAAAAAGCAGATTCTTAAATTCTTGAAATAAATAAATAAAAATGAGCATATGCATAAGATTCTGCGCTCAGTTGACTGATGTCAGCATGATTGATTCTTCATGGTGCAAAGTACTAAAAGGAGAGAGGGAGCTGCAGAGAGTTGGTTCTCTGAGACAGAGCCAGCCAACCAACCAGTCACACCATGGACCCACGTGCAGTCTGTACATCAAAGAGAGCTCACTATTCCCCTCAGTGTGGGTTATCAGTGCCTTATTAAAGAGTTACAGCTACATTTCCCATCAGATCAGGGGTGAACATGAGGGGCGAGTATAAGGGGTAGAAAAGGTATTGACTACCAGCAGTCATAACAACAGTCAAGAAATAATTACTCTTAGAAATGGATGAAAAATTAATCAATGTATTAATAATGAACTGAGCCATCCCAAAAAAGCAAGACAGACATTGGGATATTATACGTGTTGATGGGTAGATGAAGTTTCTTAAAGCTTTGGGGCTTTCTTTCTGTTTGTGCTGAAAAAGATTTATAGCTTTCAAGCTTTTAACTGAGAAACACAGTGACATCTGGTGGCTATTAAAGCTTATGGCTGCCCTTCAAGGCTGGGGCTGAGGCAACATTGCACCAAAATAGTTTCAATTTAATGTGTGCAATAAAAGCCCAAGAAGTTTAAACTTTTGTTCAGAATTGCAGCAGTGAATATAGATGCTATTTTGCAGTGTGTGACAGTGAAACAATTAAGAGTTGTCCAAAAGCCCAACTACAAAATATTTTCGCTGATGTGAAACATTAAAGAACTTTTTTTCTAGTTTTATCCAATTAAAACTGTGGGTTCATGTTTTTAAACTTAATGGTTGATAATAACGGGACATCTCAGTGGTCACAATGTGATGGGATTGGAGAGTGATTCTCATTAAATTAGCCTGTTACTTTCTTTACATCATTACTTAGCATCACAAGTAAACGTACTAATGTCTCTCTAATCTAAACCTCTGCATTTCTAAATTACCAACCTCTCTTCTTATCCCAGTAATGTTCCAGCCACATAGTTTAGCTTTAAAATTTTTAGATGGTCAAACTGAAAGAATCATGCCCTCTTGCAGCACCAATGGCGTTTGAAGCTTTGTACATCTTCAGTAAAGGGATATTCTTCATTCGACTCAAGCTATGGCACAATAATTTGAAACAGTGTATTTAACAGAAATAAAAAAAGCTTCAGAGCTTTGATATCATCACCCACTCTTAATAGTAAGTTAAAAACATATATATATATATATATATATATATATATATAAATGTTTTTATATATATCTTACAGTCAGAGTGGACACCTCCTCCCCAGTCTCCACATCCCACAGCTTGGCAGTGGAATCCATGCTGCCTGTGGCCACCAGTGTACTCTGGGGGTTGAACGCCAGGCACACCTACACAATACAAAACTCTTTTACAGTCTCTTGTGCAGCAAATGCTACAAAGCAAAAAACTGATAAAGCAGAAGTGTTTCTTATCTAAACACAAAACATGATACCACAATGACAGCATTCAAATATGCAGTTTAATTGCTCAGCTAGTAAATAATTTAATAATTAATAATAAGGTTGATGAATAATTTTCATCTTAAGCAAATTGTCATACATACTATTTCTGCCATGTGCCCTCGAAAGGTGTGAAAACATTTGCCCGTCTCAGCACACCACAGTTTGCAAGTCTTATCAAAAGAGCCGGTGGCAATCTTGTCTCTAAGTTTCAGAGAAAGAAAATAAAGCAAAGAAACTGTCATTTCTAAGATGAACAGCCCCATTGAGAGGCTAAATACTAAGAGCAATGTTCTCAGTTGCTGTGAAAGTTTTGCTGAAACAGTTCATTACCCATAGGGGTTGTTGAAGGCAATTGCATACACAACGTTTCTGTGACCCTCTAGTGTAAGCAACTCTGCGCCTGAGAGTGTGTTCCAAACTCTACATGTCCTGTCATAGCTCCCAGTTATAAACCTGTGCATATAGAACAGTAAAGAACATCACAATAAACAAAAATACAGAGCTTTCCCTGGACTCCAAAGGTTAATGAGATAATACTGTGTTGTAAAAAATACTACCTTGACCCTGATTTGTCAAAGGCAATATTTGTCAGTGGCAGTATGTGTGCTTTGAGCTCCTGCAAAATAGATTAGAGAAGAATTAGAAGGTAGGTAATGGTAGGTCAAAGGTAATGTTTATGTTATTCATCTTTATGAATACCAATTTGATAACCATATCTATTGTAAGATCTCTCCCTCCGGGTCCTAAGGTGGTGGGAGATTTTTTTTCTTATTATGCAGGACAGTCTCCTGCCAGTTGTAGACATAGGCAGAAAACATCACTATCCTTTAACCTACAGCCACACAATCAAACCTCACCTCTTAACAATTAAGTCCTGCCTTGTTTTTGAAACAATATGACAATAATGCAACACCTGCTGTTACAATGCTGGCATGATTTTTATTCTAAGATTTAGTAACCAAACCACTCCTTCTCTAAAGTGCCTTCTTAAAGCACTAGTGAGACTCCTTACTTTTCATATATGTAAAAAACATTCACAAAGAACAAAAAGGTAACTGATAAATTGCTGTTATAACCTGAAGCTATAAAAAAATGTCATCATCCAAAGGTTTTTCAACTCCTTATGTGTGACAGTTTCCTCAAAATCCACCAGTGTTTGTATTAATCTCTCAGTCTAATAAAAGAAAAAAGAAAAACCACACCATACCATAGATTTTACAGCCTGCCATGTGTCCCTAAATAGCAATACACTGTAATGGATAAAGAATTCTAATGAAAATGAATTATTAATTCCCCAAGAGCTACTTTTTAATCTAGATTTCATGTCACGGTGTTGATTTATTTATTACTGGCCAGTAATGTCAGAATGAATCCAGCGTCTGACCTTGGAAAAACAGAACCTGTGGTGGTTCTGCTGGCCGTGCTTCTCCTGAAGACGAATGATCAGTTGTTTGACCTGATCAGCTCGGGACTCCGTGATCAGAGGCTCTGACTGCATGATCTCTGCCAACACCTCATCTGGGTTTGTTCTGCATGGTGGGAAATGTAATTTTTTAAACCTCAGATCACCTGATAGTGATCATTTAAAAAGTGATAGCATGAGAAAAATGACATGAAATAATGGCAGCCATTTCAGTGAACCTGAAAGGTCAAAATTTTAAGCACAAACGTATAGAAATGAGACATCATTACTCATTGGTCATTTCTATGTGGTGATGAGGTTACAGGTAGAGCCATTTTGAAGATATTTCCAACTAGTTTAGTAATAAATGACAAATGTGATGAAAAGAAGAGACACTCCCACACAGTTATAATGACACCACACAGTTAACAGTCAGCCACGGAAAGCTAATTAAAAGTTAGCTAATAACTTCAGGGTTGTTAGTCTACATGATACAACTGACTCACCCTGGAGTCAAATCCAAAAGGTCGATTGATTTGGTCCTCAAATATCCTCCTTTGTCGTATTCCAAGATAATACCTGATTGAAGAATGAAAAAAATGAAATAAAATTAGGAACGACCCATGCTAAACTTAATAGAGCAGCGGTAACGCTAACCACCAGCTAACTTCAGTCAATATTGTGTTACTGTTAGCCTAGGAAGGCTATAGGAAGATGTTAATAAAGTTGAAAACATTCCCCTACAACTAGTATATAAACATTCAAAAGAATCGTTATGTTTAGAAAAAACTACTGCATTTAAGTTATTTGTATTACCTGGTGGATAATATCTCAGAAAAAACCGCTTGAGTTTCATATTGCCATGTACCTCAGGCCACTTCACATTACCTATCAACACAGTGTTGCTATAGCGACGGATTTGCGGAGCTTGCTGAGTACTGACTACGCATGCGTATTACGCACATAAACAAACTTAAAGAAGCTGAGTAACACGTTTAACCGGTCAATGGTTTTAACCAATAAAGAGTTTTTTACATACTGAGAGTGCGCGCTCTGGATGACATATAAGTCCACTGAAATGTTAAACTCACAATATTCAGACTCTTGCTCGAATTTGGCGCTATGGGATACGCAGTTTTTAGACTAGATAATGATGTTTTATGCCTAATGTTACATAAATGAAACATAAACAGCATTTTGTTACGAATTTCTTATGAAAAAGTGTATCCAGCTGCTTAATGTACTTTTTTTGGAGACTTTAGGCAGTCCAGTACAACTTGAGTTTACATGGTAAGTGATTGCAATATAAGTCATTTGAATGTCTCACAGCTGTTTTACCGTTCTTTTCCCTCTTTTATTCACTGGATTCATAATTTAATAATAAAATGTCCCTTCTCCTTCTGCTGCAGAAGAGGATCGTCTTATTCGAAAGCACAATTTGTCAACCTCCGCTCAATAAATGAAGTTTAACTTCTGTCTGTCAGTTGTTTGATATCATCTCTCACGGTGGCTGATGCTGATTGTCAAACGAAGAAAGTCTCATTTTATAACCACTCTCATGTTCTTTCTGGTTCGTTTTGCAGGTCAAAGTCAACTGCTCATTAACTATGACGAAGGCACGTGCAGATCGTAAACCGTGTGTGTTTGTTTACTAGTTACTGAAGAATTATGAACCACCTCAAGGAAGCTCAATTCACGTAAGGAAAAGCATAGTCCATACACTCAGACTTATAATCGAAACCACAGTGCTCAGGCACTGCACCTTAAAATCAATCGATCCCTGGGAGATTTTGCTGAGGTAAAAGCATGATCTGTTGGGACAAGGTGAAGTCGTCTGGATGGGTTTATCCCACCGCAGTCCTGTCTCTCTATGGGTTTTTTGCAAACTGCAGAGTGGCAGAGCCCTTTGTCACACCATACCTAATTGGACCATACAAGAACATCTCTGAAGCAGTGGTAAGAATGGCAGACACACACACACACACATGTGCTGTAAAAATATGTGCACAGAGTTACAGCCTATATGCAGCAAATGCTGTATGTTTTATTCAGAGCACTTATATAAGACCAACCCCTCTCCAGTTTTAATTGAAAATGAGATATGCATGCCAAGGGCAAGAGACAGAAAATATGTGCCAGGATCAGCATTCTTGTTATCTTGTGCTTGTTGTGTTCCACAGGTGACCAACTACTTGTTCCCTATCTGGACATACTCCTACTTAGCCTTCCTCTTCCCCGTCTTCCTCCTGACTGACTTCCTGAGGTATAAGCCCCTCATTTCGGTGCAGGGGTTCTTCCTAGTCACCAACTACATCCTGCTCTGCTTTGCTCCTGGTCTGCCTGCTATGATCTTCCTTCAGGTCCACTGAAACACTGATAAAAAATGTTCAAAAACTGGTTGAATGGTAATAATGTTCCTCATACAATACTGAAGTGTTAGTAAAAAATAATTAAAACTGAAGCACCTACATTTTGTATCCTAATAAACAAGCTTTTAAAAAGCCAAAATGTTATATTTACATCATGCAAAAGACAGTAGTCCCACTGTTCACATGTAGTGTTTGCATTGCTGCACATTATTTGAGAAGACAGAATGCACTATATTATAAATTTCTATTAAAATACATCAAATGCTGCAAATGTCTTTAAAACTGTTCCATTCCATCAACAGATCAATTATGCTGTAGTGACGTCCACAGAGGTGGCCTACCTCTCCTACATTTACAGTGTGATCCCAGTTGAGAATTACCAAAGAGCCACTGGTTACCTGCGCAGTGCCATGCTGGCTGGATATACATTTGGTGCCGGCCTGGGCCAAATGCTCATCTCACTGGCAGGTAAGGTGTCATAGTCTTGAAAAATACTGTAAGCATAAAGCATAAAAAAAAAGCATCAGATAAAAAAATCGTATCCCTTTATTTAATCCACACTTAGATGATGAATGCTTTTCAAGACAAATAATAAATATTTTCTAGTGTCAAAACCTACAAAAAACAAAATTAACTGAGAAAAAATTATGAAGTAACTGCACTTACTATACAATTGTGGTATAATTTGTGCAAACACTGATTGACTCTAATCAACAGGAGTGGACTACTTCTACATCAATACTATCACTCTGGGGATTGTAAGCATGGCTTTTCTCATCTCCCTCTGGTTGCCCATGCCCCAGAGGAGCCTGTTCTTCAAAGGGAAAGAGGCTGCAGCTGTGGACTCTCAGTCACAGCAGGAAGGGCCACCGGGACAGGACAGGCCTCAGGAGCTAGTTATGTATAAGGATGAAGCTGGCTCAGGGAGTGAGACGGTGGAGCATAATGGCAGTGCTGGCTGGTGCAAAAGGGAAAATTTGGCCATGGCAGGACATCTACTTTGGCAAAGCTTCAGGGAGTCGTATTCCTCCAGGCAGCTTCTTTTTCTCATATTTTATCATTACATATCACACTTTGAATACAGATCTTCTATGCATCTTCTGCACATTTTGTCCATCATCATATATTATTTTACCACAACAAATTAACAATTAAGATGACTATTCATTGTGGTGTTTATAATATAACATACTCAAAGAGCAGCACTTTTTCAGATAGGAGAAATAGCCTTCTTATTACTATAAGAACTACTTATCGCTGTTTTAATCATGCTCACTACACAGGCATTTAATCTACTGGTCCCTGTGGTGGGCTCTGGCTACAGCTGGCTACGTGCAGGTTTTCAACTACATCCAGCTGATGTGGGACCATGTAGAACCATCTGCCACATCATCCATCTACAACGGAGGTGTAGAAGCCGTGTGCTCTCTTGTGGGTAAGACTATGATACTAAGAGTAATATATTTGTGTGACATGTTTTGTGATGCATTATCCTAACACTGGCTGCAGGGTTTTTATCACAATGGGAAAACAGGACCCAGGAGTTCAATTAGCATAAAGAAAAGAGCAGAAGTTTGCAACACCACCACATTAAATAGAGCAAAATAAAATTTAACAATGTTATTAAAAGCTGCCATGTCTGAAGGCACAGACCCATAAAAACTTGCAAAACATGTTTTTTTATGGGATGTCTGATTAGGTGGAAAATATCTATTGATTTTGAAAGGAAATAGCATGGTCCTGTTTGCTTACTCTTAACCAGGCACAGCTCTAAAAGAAGAGTAATTGCTTCAACTAAGGAGACAGAGTTAGGAGGTAATGGATTCTCTGATTATTGCTGATAGTTGATTCCAAGAGCCAGGTGGAAGCGGTTCATCATAATAGGCCGGTGCTTTGGAGGCCAGCATAGGCATGTGTGCGCATAAGTTTTTGTTTAGAGGCCACATCGACCCTTTGGGATGACAGATTAATAACTTCAATCTTTTTCTTGCATGAGCCAGGTGCTGCAGCGGCCTTCTCCGTGGGCCACATCAAGGTGACTTGGGCCGTATGGGGAGAGCTGGCATTAGGGTTGTTCTCAGCCGTAGCCACAGGTGCTGTGTTTCTGATGGCACTGACCAGCAGTATCTGGGCATGCTATGCTGGTTATGTCATATTCAAGTCCTGCTACATGCTTCTCATCACCATCACATCGTAAGTTCACTGTAGAATTTTGTCAAACCTAATTTTAATTCTGCAGAGTTAGTGTGCATTTTTTAAAACAGTTCCTCTGTGCAGATTAAAGAACAGCAAAGTCTGAAATGACCCACTGAATGTACTTCCAGGAACTGTTAGAAAGATGTAGTGTGATTTTATCCGTACAAAAGCTCTGCAGATAAATAAATATTGTTGACTAATTGTTTTGGATATTTTTTGCATTGCTAATAAATGTTTGTAATAGTCTAGGCATGCAGTATTCTTTCAGAAATTACAAGCACTTTGTCCTTTTAGATTTCAGATTGCAACCAACCTCTCCATGCAGTGCTATGCTTTGACATTCGGGATCAACACTTTTGTAGCTCTCTTACTGCAGACCATTATAACGCTCATAGTTGTGGATGAAGCTGTGCTGGGGCTGGACATTGTGACACAGGTATGTCTGCACACAGAGTTAAAGGTCCTGTGTCTTACATCCTACATCTGGGCTACAGTAGCCCAGACTTAACCTTAAATTTGGGTAGATACATGGCAGTGCAATTTGGCAGACTCTGTGGAAGAGGACCAGCTCCCTCTTAAATTATAAAAGGCTTATTCAAAGGATGAAAACACCAAAATTCTTGTTTTCAAGAGATTATACACTAAAGAAGCATACTTGTGAATGTTATATTAAATTTTACCACATTCTATTCATAGATTTTCCTAAATTCTACACACTGGACCTTCAAAGTTGTATAACTTTTTACTCAAATGGCAGAACACATATTTAACACTGAAAAGTCTGTGTGAGCTCATTCTGAATTAAGACTGTACAGTTAACAGCATAAACAGTTTAATGTGAGGAAAGGGCGACACCTGGTGGTTAACATTCACTGTTGCATGGAGACATGTTTATTAAAATGATATGTTGAGGATCACAAAAGGCCTTCTCTGCAGTTCATCATCTACGGCAGCTACTACGCCGTCATCTCGGTGCTGTTTCTGATTCGAGGGACCTACACCGCCTGTGCAAATCGACGCCATCTGAAACACACAAACATCAAGGAACAAGAGACCAGTGAGAAGGTGATCGCTGCAGAACGCTTCTGATCAAGGTCAACAAACCTTTGTAGGCTTGATCCGTCCTATTTGTTTATGAGCCGCAGTATTACTGTTCATATGAGTGCAAAACTTAACATCTTATTGCTTTCAGAACATTTCCAGTAGATACAACCGTGACCTTTAGTTGCCAACTGAGCCCACTGGTGATTTCTACATTACTTGTGCAACTTGTTATCTCTACAATAATCTATTAAGAAAGACAAACATCCGCACAATAAAAGCTGTAATTATTACTGATTGGTGTATATTAAAGATAAACTGCTGAGATTTGTTTGGTTGCCTGTAACTTGTGACACATGTGTCTCTGCATAAGCTGAGAAGTCAACAAGGTAATGCTGCTCTTTGACCGGGTTGTTGATTGACAAACCAAGCTCTGTACTTAAGAAACTTCAGGTGTTTCTGTCAAAGGAAGGTTAGCGAGGAATTTTTACACACACACACACACACACACACACACACACACACACACAAAAACACACAGACAACGGAAACAGGTAGGGGAAGAGAAGAAGATGGAAGCATTAAAGAGGTGGAGGGCAGGCTGGAGGTATCCCACTACTCTGCTGTGCATATATGGATTCTTCAGCACTGTTAAACCCTTGGAGCCTTTCCTCATCCCATTCCTGACGGGACCGGACAAGAATCTGACAGACACACAGGTAAAGACATTTGACTAAATCACTTCTCAAAATCATTAAATCGTGAAAACTTAATAATATGAAATAGATGTTAAAAGAGCGATAACGGCTGAGATTGTACGGTAACGCGTTTCTGTTTTGCCTTTTTATATTTGTAACTGTGACCACAAAACATAAAATGCTTGATGCACTCACTATTGTACATACTGATGTATGTTTTTTTCTACTCGCAGAAACTATAAATAGGCCTACATGTTAATTTACCATAAAATAACCAACTTGGTTTTTATACATAGTTAAACACAATCTTTATTGCTTAAGCTGTAAAAATACAATATGAATGGAGTCAGGATTATAAAAACCTTTGGTTTATTGCTATGTAGCAATATAGTTCCCATCTTGCAATGCAGTGGCTCTTTCATCTGGTGCACCATGTCCTGGTGTTTCTCATCAGGTAGCCAATCAAATTTTTCCTGTCTGGACGTACTCCTACCTGTCTGTGCTGGTGCCAGTGTTCCTGCTGACTGACTGGCTGCGGTACAAGCCTGTGGTGGTCTTCCAGTGTGTCGCGCTCTTCATCACCACGGCGATGCTGCGCTGGACAGCAAGTGTGCCAGCCATGCAGGCCATGCAGTTTTTCTATGGGGTGGTGACAGCCAGTGATGTGGCCTATTTCTCCTACATCTACAGGTTATTTACTGTCGCTCAAATGGCAAAGCAGGACATCAGCACTGTCAAATGTGATGGTTTTAAACTTTGTGCCGAAAGGACAGACACGAGATTAAAAAAAATATCTTTTTTTATAATTACAGCGTGGTAGATCTGAAAAGATACAGGAAGGCCACATCCTACAGCCGCAGCATCCAGCTCCTGGGATACACAGTGGGCTCTGTGCTGGGCCAGCTGTTCGTTAGCTTCAACCTCATGTCTTACAACAACATCACTGTATTTACTCTAGTGCTCACCACCATCGCACTCTTCACTTCCTTCCTCCTGCCAATGCCACAGCGGAGCATGTTCTTTCACCGCAAGCATACTGGACAGGAAACAGAGTCAGAGGGTACAAAGGAGCATGAAGATGTAAATGGGGATGCAACAGAGCATACAAGGGGATCAACGGCATCTCTGCATGAAGTGAGAAATGCTGAAGTGGAGAAAAGAGGAGAAGCAGATAACAAAGCAGGAGAAGGACTGGATGAAAAGGGGCCAAAGGTGGAGGAACTTGAGGAGACGGCTGTTAAAGAGACCTGTGGTAGAGTCCTCCTCCAGCTGTGGAGGGACTTCCGCCAGTGCTACTCCTCCAGACAGCTGCTCTACTGGTCAGTATGGTGGGCGATGGCCACCTGTGGCTACAACCAGACAGTCAACTACGTGCAGGTCAGACATAAGGATCATATAGTAAAAAGAGGGAAACTTAAGGGTACATGCTTTGTTTGTACATATTTATCCACTGATAACTTTTAAGAATTGTCATTTAACCTGCAGATGCTGTGGGAGCATGTGGAGCCTGCTCAGAATTCCAGCATCTACAACGGAGGTGTGGAGGCCGTGTCCAACTTGTTAGGTAAGAAATATCTTATTAAGGTTACCTTTGCAGAATACAGACTAGGAAAGGTATTTAAAAAATCATGAATGAATGAATGAATGAATGAATGAATGAATGAATGAATGAACTTATATTAACTGTCCAGATGTTGTGTCTACCACATGAATTCTATACAAATTCTATACACCTAATTACAAAAGGAAAATAACTTGAGAGGATGTAAAACAGCAGGCTGTGAAATTATTTGTCAACATTATTCTACAAGCTTAAAACACAAATGACCTTTATTTGCCAATGTGGAATGTCGAAAGGGCCACATTTTATCTCAACTTCCACCAGGCATTTAATAATTGCCAGGCGGTTTTAAGAGCTTATCAGCTTTGATTCATTGCTCATCTAGGTTTGTCAGCTCATGTGCTTTTTTAAACGCCAGCACTTCATGTTTATTGATAAAACCAATAAAGGTCAGCTTGTTATTTAATGACAACAAGGGTTAAGTACCAGTTTTATTTTTAGCGTTTTATCACATGAACTCGAATTACTATTTATGTAATTGATTTACAATTTAATTATTGGTTTTATCAGAAAATTGTATTAATTAGGTGAGTACTGCCACTACATCACCATTAATACCCCCAGGCAGTTACACCAGGCAAAGAATACCAAGCACCTATCTAAATGGGGTGGGGGGGCTACAGTATGAACTTGACCTCTTGACCTCTACTTGATCTCTAGCTGCACTGTAATGGGTGCTGAAATGTTACACATTATATCTTTAAATGCCTAGTGGCAGTAAAGCTAAGAAATTGACAGTTAAATCTTAAGCCTATTTCCTCAGTAAATATTGAACTGCCATATCTACTCTGATAATTACATCCATGTGTTTTGCAGGTGCAGCAACAGCCTACGGTATAGGCTTTACTGAAGTGAGATGGGAGCAGTGGGGAGAGCTGGCCCTGGGTGGTTTCTCTGGACTTGGGGGAACAGCACTCTTCCTCATGACCTTCATCGACAACATCTGGGTCTGCTACGCCGGTTACGTCATTTTTAAGTGCCTGTACATGCTGCTGATAACTATAGCCATGTAAGAGGGTTAAGATGGTAAAAGTTTTTTTTTTACACAAGTCAGAACAAAATTCACAGTAGCAGAATATTAAAAAAGAATATTTAAATATATATATCAAAACGCTTGTCCTAGGTACCAGATTGCAGCTGACTTGAGTATGGAGAGATATGCGCTGGTCTTTGGAGCAAATAATTTTGGAGCACTGGCTCTACAGACGATCCTCACTTCCATTGTGGTTGACAGCAGAGGACTGGGCCTGAGCATCATTCCTCAGGTGAGCAGTAACGTCAGTCAGGTCTTTTGTTGATGTAGCAGAAGTGTTCGTGTTTGCTAATCACTGAAATTGAGTCCCCCCTTTTTTTTTTTTTTTGCAGTTCACCATATATGCCAGCTACTTTGTATTCATTGCTGTTGTTTTTTCACTTCGGGGACTGTATACCATTTGGAGAGCAAAGAGGAGCGGCAAAGACCCAACTCTTCCTGCCAAGAATGAACCTCCAGACTTTGAAGAACAGAGATTCTGAATAAGTGGAATCTGACTGCGACCAGCAGAGATAATTACTTGTCCTTTTTGTCTCCACTTTTTAAAAGCTGAAAAGCTTAAAGAGTACTGACACCATGAATACAAATTTTTTTTTCTTTATACAAAACAAATATACAAGCTTTTCATACATCCATATAAATGAATGGTTTGGTCATTTCGTCTTACTTAAAATTCATTTTAATATATATATACTGTATATATTTACATATTAACTTAAAAATTCTCTAATACCCAATGAAAGTGGTTTTCAGCTTATCAGCCATTCCCGTTACCCCTTTATGGATGTGGTTGACTGTAGTTCAGGAGCATCGTGACCTGGGCCTCTATCAGCAGGGGAGGGGGTGGCAGAGAAACGAGCCCCTGCTCGTCCCTGATGCAGCAGTCACTCCTTTCATCACTTGCCAACACAATAGGCTTTTTTTTTTTAACTTAAAAGAACAGTTTACCTAAAGAGGGTCCTGCACAAATAAACAGTTTGGTTCTTCACAAGTACAGTAAGTGGCAGTACCCATTAGCTTTTCCAAGCAACAGTTCTGTCTTGACAAATCTTGCGTGTTAGATACAAATACTGATATGCACAAAGAACTAATTTTCTAAAAGAAAAATATGTACAGAATTGCAGCATAATGAATTGGATACACTATATGCAATAACTTAGTTTTCAGCCAGTTTGATTAAACGTTGTGGTTCAGTAGAGGCCAGTTCACAGGTTAAATAGAGAAGAGGGGATCAACCTCTCCCTTTTCACACCATCACTTTGTTTTGTAGACATAGACAGTGTCTGTCATATTGTTCCATCTGTGACAAACTGCGATACAAAATACAAATCCTTACAAACATTGTGTTTTTAAAGCTACTTGTTAAACAAAAGAGTGCAATAGGTGCAAGCGCGCCAGTTGTTGACCCTGTAGTGAAGCTGATTGGATGGATCGCTATAAGAAGGGATTTGTTGAGGAGCCTCCTGCTGGATATTGTGCAGATGGACCCGCACCCTGAGAAAAAGTAGAGAGAAAAAAAACACGGTCTGAAATAGTTCTTGAAAAGTGTTAATAAATTCATCATCTGTTAATATAAAATGATGTTGTGGTCAGTCTAAATTCAACCACCCTTTTTTATTTTAACCAACAGAGGAAGTTCACTGCTTAACCTCCGCGAACAATAATCTTGGCTCATGAGCTGAAGCGCTTTCTGTCTTCTGTAAACCTCTTGTCTTCTACAGGATATTATGCAATGTAGCCCTTTTACTAACCAGGAAAGGATTGCTAGAAACCATGGGTCCAGCCATTGCCTGCCCAAAAGGAGTCACAACAGGCTTGGCCTGGCCAAAGGCTGGAAATCCTCCACCTGAGAGACATAGAAGATGCATAATTGTCATTTCAGAGTTGTGCTGGAGTATCCATTAAACACATTTAATTAAGTCACAACAAATAAAGAGGGATTTCTTTGCTCATAACTTCAAAAAGACTTTTTTAAAAAGGATGAAAGTGGAACAATCTGACTCTTAAGTCCTATGCACATGCAAGCTGGTATTTCATGTATAAGACATGTCTACATCTACATGGTCTACACATGTACACACACCGTTGGGTTGCTGGGGATACGCAGGGGGCTGAGGGAAAGGGGCCTGGCCAGGAAAGGATTGCTGGAAGGTTCCACTAAAGCTGGTAGGGAGGTTGTAGGCCGCGGCATTCCCAAATCCAGCTGGCATACTCATGGAGCCTGTACCAAATGGTGCTGTAACACAGCAGGACAGCAGCTGGTTAAAGAAGCTCAACTAGGACATCTACAGGCAGATGACCTTCCGATTAATTTTACTTTCAAAATAAAGAGATTTTTTCAGCACATACAGCTACATACATTTGTTTGTTAAATGCTTTACTTCAAAGAAGCTCGCACACATTAGCAGAAAAACAAAATTCATGTAGCAATAGACATTATTAACAGATGCAATTTGTTAGCAATATAACAGAAGTAAACTTAAATAAGTGAGAGGATTGCAGCTGGGGATTACAGTTACAGGAAAACAAAAAAGTACATTTTGAATCAACAATAAAATAAAAAATATGTATATATATCAATAACATTAGCGAATGCAGGTTTGGTCACTGTCCCTTTAACAGGCCAATAACTGCATAGATGGTTCTGTAATCCACAGTTTGGCTCCCTAGGCCAAAAACTGACTGTTAAACTTTTTACCTGTACTGTTTGTACAGTTTAAGCACATGCAAATAAAGAGTAAGGTCCTCTTCAGGCATGCCTTAGGAAAAGGGAGGGATTATCTGAATTAGAGTCAGATGTGAGGCTTAAACACTTGCAGTAGTGTAAGTGTAGCACCACTGTATGACTTCTCATGACTACACAGGAGCACATCACTCCAACAGCACAGCAGGTGAAATATAACTGTGGTAAGTGATTCAGCCAGCAATAAGAAATCCTGTGTCTGGTACAAATGCTGCATTCAATTCCCATTAAACAACTGGCGTCACAACTAATAAAATACGCAGGCAAATCCAACAAGTTTGAAAGTCAGTTTTCCATATAGGTTTATACATTGAATGAAGCATTTACCACACTACTGAAACAAGATCATTGATAGGTTAAATTACATTAAACAGTTAGTTTAACAATTCAATGTCTTCAGAGAGCAGGAGAGAGTTAGTGCTTCTTGCCAACTGTTAAGGAGGAAAATGTTGAGGAGGGCACTGGAAACCCAGTAGAGGGCGCTACTGTTAGTAGTAAATGTTATGATATTTTATCGCACCCCTATGCTGTGATTCATTTTTACCTCTGCAACATTTTCCCTTAAATTTGTGGAGGGAGCAAGAAGGCGATGCCAGAGCAAGGCATAGAAGTGCAAAAGGGAAGCCGAGAGTACAAAGTGACCTACCAAAGGCAGGAGGATAACCTTGCCCATGAAGAACCCTCATCAAGCCTGTCCAGCATGGCAACAGCAACCAGACAGATAACTGAATCTCAATCTCTAAACGTCACTGCATACTGAGGTTTGCTGATTACTGAATACTGAGGCAGCCTGGGCAAAGGTTACCACTTTGGTTGTGCAAGGAATTTTAACAAATAATTAATGTGTAAAAACACACCTGCATTTTTTCCACATAAAAGCATTTTACTTTGCAAATTACACTGTCAAACACAAAAATACAAATAAACACACCTGCTGCTGCAATGTTTGCTGCTCTGCCATTGCTCTGGAAGGGGTTGGTGGGAGCTGCTGCTGGGGCAACTCCAGCAGCTACAAACGGATTAGTTGACTGAGCTGTTAGAAAGAGGGATCAATTCACCAAAGATGAGTACAGAGTGTGAAAAAAAAGAACAATGACGTTAAAAAAAAAAGGCACTGATTCAGTGAGGAGCATTTCACCATACTGATGTCCATATTAAAGTATATCCCAAGCTCCCACTCTTACATTCTTGTTGGCCTTTTCAACATCTGCTACCAAACTAATCATGACAAAATTTATGCTGATAAATTGAGGTAATTTTAGAGTCCTAAGCACCAAAATGATTCAGTTTACAGAAAAATACAGCAATCTTTATAGTACAAACGGTCCAAGTTTTTAAAAAAAAAATCTTAATCTAAAGTGACAAAATACTATAAAGATAAAAAAGATGAAAAAAGAGGTTCATCCCTTGTTTCCAATATTACTTTAAAATTTGTAAATCATTATGAATTTGATCTAATTGGAAGCACAATTGTCATAAACCATTAGAATACAGCCTGCAGGTTCACTGACCTCCAAAGCCTTGAGCCATGCTGGGCAGGGCCTGCTGTGCTTGTGCTGTTGACACCCCTGTCTCTGGGCCAAACATGCCCCTGCAGGGAAACAAAGTTGACACAAGCTTATCAGAAAAACAAGAAAAAAAGAAGACCAGAGACCTCTAATTTGTCCTGTGAGATGGGAGTGTTGTCACTGTATGTTTGTAGGTCAAGGTACTTTGGATAAAAAACCACTCTGAGTTATAGATTAAGACTACCGCACTTGAGTGTGTTTAGTGTCTCACCCTTGTGAGGTGCTGGTGGTGTTGTAAACACTGGTGGCTGGGGCTGAGGAGCTGAAGACAGTGTCAAGCTCAGCTAGAGCGGCATAGCGGTCTCCTCCTGTTGGAACTGTTTGCTGCTTCTGAGGCAAGCTACCCACTCCTGCTGCTGCAGCTGTGGCTGAGCTAACTCCACCAGGAATACCACCTCCTATAACAGAAGCACAGGACACCAGAGGCAGGTTCAATCAACTCTGACTAAACTAATCCAGGAGGAATATTCACATTTCAATGAGACAAACAAAATGGTCCGGAGATAGCTGCCATATTCAACCTATTAAAATGGTGGAGAATAAATGTTCAATTATTAGGACAATTGCTTTTTCTAGCACAGAAATACAGTTTGTGATACAAAAAAATAACTAGTGCCAGCCCAGCATTATTCACAGATGCTGAGTGCCAGCATTATGACATTAAAACACTCCAATGAAACCCGAGCATATTGAATTGTTTACAAGTTAGGAGGTATTTCCAGGATATGCAGTTGCCTGTCATGTTTTCCCAGGCTTGTTCAGTATTACCGAGGTCAGGGGGCCGATTTGAGAGGGAAAACAAACAAACGAACAAAAAGTAAAAAATAATAAAACAAAATTAGGTGTTAAATAGAAAATGTTATTCAGCCCTGTTTTTAGAAGAGTCTTTGCCTGACACTGCAGTGGGAAGAAGACTCTTGACAAGCTGTTTTAGTTGTGTCGACTTCTTTTCTTTTTTTTGGTCAACTTCTATCCTACTATCTATGAAACAGGCTTGGCAGGAGAAGTTTACCTTGCTCTGTTTTGGCAGAGCTAAACAAGTTATCCAGGTCAGCCAGGGCTGCGTATCTATCAGCAGGGACGCTAGTACTCTGTACAGCATCTCTGCCAGCTCCTGTGGGGTTACTCTGGGAGGAGGAACTGAAGGATCCAAAGTCAGCACTACACGATTTGGGGAAGTTGTCAAAATTTGCAAAATTGGCATTTGCTAGTCCCCCTGAGGCGCTACCTGCATGAAAGAGAGAGATTAAAAAGTCATAAGGGGGACCTCAATTGTCGTTTTTGAGTAACAGCAGTAACAGGAGAGGGAGATAAGACGCTGCATGGAGGGCAAAGTTTGGGTGGAGTAAGGCTGGGGCTGGGATACCTTCACTAGCTATAGGACAGATAGCAACACTATAAAACATGTCCTCTGCAACACTGCACTATGCTGGCTCATCATTAGCCTATGAACCTAAGGAATGCATAAAATTAGCATTTAGAGGCACATTGTGTGCAGAGCAGCACCTTTGTTGAGTGCTTTGGTTACATCAGCTCTGTGGATCAAGGGAGTTACAGACGAACCAACCAAACATGTATTAAACAAGGACAGGGAAAACAAATGACGAAGATGACGTTTCAATGTCTGCTTCAGAGCAGATCAATTTCAGGCCAGACTCCAGTTTCTAATGCATAAGAACTTAGAGAGAACTATTTAATGTAATAAAAGGTTTTAGACATCACATTATTTCAGGCTTAATTTAGCACAAAAAAGACTTTTGATACTGAGCTAATTTGGACTGAGTGTAATATTTTGATCCCTTAGGGGAGAGAGGGCCATTTTTAGCAATGACACTGAAATTAACACACCAGTTAAATCTCAACCAGTTGTTTCATTCCAAATTGGAAATTGAAAAAACTGCCTTCAGTGCAAGGAAGAGCACAAGAACAGGCATGCTCTAGCAAGCAACTTTTAAAACACTGACGGTTTATATCTGCTAATAGTGAATTCTTTTTAAGAAAAAGGAAGTCCATAAAACATAGGAGATCCTACATGTTACTAGGAAGAACATTTACCAGATATAACACTTGTTAGTAGAGTGGTCTGGAAGCTTCAGAGAAACTGAAGTTGTTCCTGTAAAATTGAGAGTCTTAACAAAACCAGACACACTTTGCATTTGTTGGATGTTGTTTGCTTTCACTTAAACTGAAAAGTCGGGTTTGGGTTTAAATGAACAGCTTGAATGCGACATATGCCTGTCCTCTTGTTTGGAGTAATTTTAGTCTAGCAGCAACAACTGGGCATCATGTTTTTTTTAATGTGCTACATGCTGAGACACATCATTACCAGAGAGAGGAGGATCAAAGTCACTACACACTAGAGACAGTAGAAAGGGTGAAAGCTGGTAAAAGGGCAGGCCCAGAGAGAGAGACTTACTGTGTGCACCCTGGAGAGGCAGAGCAGTGGCAAACTCACCCACACTGCGGCTGGATGAGAGCACAGTGAATGCTGGCAGCCAAAAATCAAAGAGGTGGAGGGAGACGGTAATGAGCAATGTAGGACAGGGTGGAGAAACAAAAGAAAACGTGTCAGCTAAACTAACGGTAAAAATTAAATCAGCGTGAGGTCAAAGCAAATCAACTGCTGCTGAAGCAAAGAATGAAAACACACAAAACAGAATGGACAGCTTGGGCCAGATAGCACAGTCAGTCAGTGTCTGTGAGAAAGGGATTATCTTACAAAGCCATAAAAGAGAGAGAGAGAGGGGCTTTATCCATCAAGCAACAGACATATTGAAGAGATTGCTGCGTAGTGCCACAAAAAGTTAGTCATTATGTATATCTCCAGCAGAGGACACTGTAGTGCACAACATTTTCCAGAGGTGGAAGCTTAGGTGTGTGTTTGTGTAGGAGAGTCAGTGTTTTTGTAAAAGTTCATGAGAAAAGTGCTCATGTAAAAAGAAGACCACCAGTTGCCATAGTATATTAATCAAAACTCAGCTTTAGGAGCTAAGTATAGATTGGGATAGATGACACAGCACAGATTCTGCAGCATGCACATATTTTTGATAATGTAAAATCCTTGATGTAACTAAAAGAAAAAAAATCTATAACATTTTTTGGAATTTCAAAGGAACATGCACAGTGTGGTTGCAGTACTAAAACAGAAAAGACCTGGCATTTTTCAAATCCTATATCACTATAATTATCTGCCAAATGAAAGCATGGTGATCTTTCCTATCTTTTTATTTTTTTCCTTCACTGAAAAAATAACATGAAGTTAGCATATTGTATTATGTGTCTATTTACTGTATATATGATATATTATTTCTATTGCCGTTACATGCATACTTTCTCCCCACTCCAATCGAAATAACTATGATTGAAGATTTCAGGTCAGCTTTTTACATGTGATATACTCCATTGTAGACTGGTGTTTATATATGCAGATGCATTTAATCGGAGCAGCTGTGTGACGTGTTAAGGTGATTAATGCATAATGCATTCTTCTTGCTCAATGGCAACCTTTCAACATCAACTCATTCAGCATGATGTCAGTAAGCTCCCTGAAGATGGATGTCTATCTCTTCAGTGCATTCAATGCATCCTTTCAGTAGTTTAATTTGTGCTCTGAGTTCATATGTGTTTAAGACTTAGGAGACTTAATTAAAAACAAACTGGTTAAAGAGGTCAAAAAATAGAAAACTACATCCCTATGCTTTTACATCGAGACTGAAGGCATGTGCAGAAAAAACAAAATCAGAAAGAAATTAGACAAACTGATAACTTTGTAACTTTTTGAATGGTTTATAACAAGTTTCAAAACCCTTCCTCTGTGACCAATCGAAATTTTAACTTGTTTAATTGTGTATAATTGTTGGGGGATTTAAACCAATTATAGCTATAATATTATGCTGGATGTGAATGTTGCTGTAAAATAAAGCTTCTACAGTCAGTCAAAAAGATATATATGAGTGGAGCATGGAGTGAATTCTGTCTGCATCGACATGCACTTAACTTTATGCTCATGTCTGCTGAGGTTTTGGCCTGGGGCACAAGCCATCTAAACATGGTGTCATGTGCTCAAGTGCAGCCAAGGACACTCAGTTGAATCGTTTAAGAAAACAGAAATAAAACCTTGATTTAAAAAAACTTGGGATATTGTATATACCATATAAAAGAATGCAAAAATTTGCTAATCCTTTTTGATGTACACTCAATGCAACACAAGGAATTTTTTAAGCTGATCAACTTTACAAATAAAAATAAATGAATAAATAAACAAAGACAAACAAACAAAAAAGCTAACTCTGAGTTTTGATGCCAGAAACAAGTTGGGAGGGGGGCAACAAGGATGGATCGTGGATGGGTTCTTGAGGCATTCTCGTTCAAAAGCAAGGATTTGGTGAGGTTTGGCACTTTGTGAGACAAATCTTTAAATGGTGCAAAATTAATGTTTTTGTGACTGTTTAAGCTTACAAGCAACTCAATAGATTTCCACTTTTTTTGGCTAGTTAGTCATTTCGTGGTTTTAAATTTTCATTTAATTCTCCATATGTTACACAGTCATACCAACTAATGTTAAAGAGGGATAAATATTTAATAAAGAAGGATAATGATTTTTCCAGTGGAGAGAACTTGCTCTACCTGTATTTGAGGGATGGAATGAGGCTTGGGGTGCGGAAGGGAAACCTCCTGTTGACCCAGAAGTGCTCCCGAATGCATCAAAATTAGCAAAGTCTGCATTTGCGTTGGCATTCTGTGCCGCTGGAGGTGGTGTCAGGATGAGGTTCAGACAAGTGGATGAAAAAACAAACAAACAAAAAACCACAATGAGAGGAAAACAACAGATGAGGTAATAGAATGGATTTACACATATAATGAAAAGACAGACTGCAAAACAAATAAATGCACCATGGATTATGTGCTAAATATGAGAGATAAGAGTGGTTTCCCATGGATGCCACGTTAGTCACTGCATTAAGGGCGGCACTTGATGGCTCTTTGAGGGGGAAATGAGAGGACATTATCCTCCACGGGGAGCAAACACTAATAGCTCTATGTTACATTAACCATGGAGATGTGTCTGTTCATTGTACCTGATGTACTATTCCACATTAAATGGCTATGTTTTGCAATCATGGGGGTACATGGCTGCTGACATTTAAGTAGGTTCTGCTTGATCCTAAAATTTAACTTGGAATCAGTCACCATGCAGCTCTCAATTAAAACATCTAAATAATTTTAAAAGGCTACAACATTGCTTGTGGTCCATCATTTGTCATAATGTGCTCAACAAAAAGTTTGTTTCAGCTGAAGTCTATCATATTATTCCTCCAAATAACTGAGGTGATTTCTCAAATAGACATTTTACTAGTGATGAAACCAACTAACACTGGTGAATTATAACATGTTTACACTCAGCCCTCAGTGGCACATGATTTGAAGCTTCAACTAAAGCCACAAACAATATGAGTAAGACAACTTCTACATTTATAAAGGACAATACCACCATGCTGAATTTTTTGCCCATTTAATGTGTTTCTGCACTGCTTTATGTCTCAGCAGGTCACATTCTAGTGTTTTTAGCATTTGACATGTGTAGTATTGTTCTGTATTTTCAACTGGTCATATTCCTACAGTGTTAGAACATGTACAAAGATTACACTATTACTCCAATCTGCATATACGCAGATGTAATGGCTTAATCATTTTTTGTCGATTTCTTACTTGTGTGGCTGTTGAAATGTGCAAAGTTAGCAAAACCGGAGCTGGTGCCTGCATTCATGTTGGGCGGGGCAGCGAAGATATCTCCACCAAAGTCACTGAGGAGGTCAAACCTCTTTTCATGGAACTGCTGCTGATGAGTTTGTCCACGGCTCACCACTGGGGACTGGTGGAGACAAAAAAGGACTTGAGAAAATTGCAGATATGTGGGGGTCAGTGTGCAAAATCTGTGTAAATTTCTAGGGATCCTTGACAAACTTTAGACCAAGACTATGAAAAGTGCTCAAGAGTTGTACTGTTCACTACAATCTTACCTGATTGGGTGGGGTGTTCTTGTTGAGGTGTAAGGAGGGGGCTGAGTCACCAAGCAGGGATTTTAATGGTCTAACCTCTGGGGTGCTGCTGGTGCTGCTGTTTGAGGAGCCAGAGATGGAAGCATGGACGGATGCCACAACTTTGGCCTGCTCAGGGGGTACATACCTAGGAAACAATTGACATTAAATTTCAAATACTTAAGGTATCTCAAACATTATTTTTGCTACCAGATGCTATGGGCTAATTGAGTAATAAAGCAACATTTAAGATAAAATGACATAATCTAGGGTTTTTTATAAGAACAGTTTTGCAGACTTTAGGCATAACAAATGTGAATCCAAATGTGATCACCATAATGCAAATAGATTCATAGCTGGCATAAAGGCCATGACACTTTGAAACTAAGACTACATCAAAACTACAACATTTTCTTTTTAAACTAAAATAATCTTCCTTAAGCAAGCATTTTAGCACTGCTTCAGAATAATATTCATTCATAAAATTCTTAAAATTGCACAACACTGGCGCATGCACATATTGGTATTTACAGGAGGCAAAGTATTGCTGCTTAGTTGAAGAAAAAATACTACAGAGGAAGAACAGCAATGGTAAAAAGTGAGAGAAGAAATCTTTTGCTTTGACCCAAGACAAGGTGAAACCTTTCTTATCCATGTTGAATTAACTGCTGGGAGTAAAGGTTCATTGATACATACTAGTTGCTTTTTTTCACGTGATATGGGCGTGACAAGTTTTTAGCAGCGTTTCCAAAAGTCTCCATTTTAGGAGTTGTTATGTGGATGCTAGGTGTAAACTTGGCAACAGATCTCCTTAAAAAAATGTAGCAGTATATAATAGTGGTACTATGACTGGTGTGTGTATCTGTGTTTCAAAAAAGAGGCCACTGAGAGTGAGAATGCCTGTCAGTAGCAAATGGAGGCATGTAGGGACATGCACTGCTCATCATGCTCATTTTTGTTAGAAACTACAAAATAAAAGAAGCACTACTATGCGGACTACTGTCAATGAAAGAATACTAATACTACTATAGGCTAATTAGGTCATAGGATAAATAGCGAAAAAATCTCATTATGGACAAAGTGTTCCAAAAGTGTCTCGGTTTTCTAGTGTTTCTAGTATCTAGACACAGTTAGACTGCATAAACAAACACCCTCACCAAATCATTGTTTACTTTTGTTAACCACTCCCTAATTCTTATCAATCAATATAGTTAGCAATCACTTGGGTATTTCTGCCATTAGTTTTATTTGACTAAAAAAATTTTTTTTTATTGTCATTAAATTTAACAGTCATAATGCACAAAAAACCACTATAATACCCCGGCACATACAACCTACGGTATAACCTCATGGGACAACTAGATCTGGCACATAAAGCAGCTTGACTATAGTGACCTACATTCTGTGCTGTTAAAGAAAGATATCTGGTGGCTTGCTTGAGGCTAACTGCTATGAGCTGCCTGAGAGACATTCCAAGCCAGAGAGAGGAAAAAACACAAAGAGAACCTACATGTCGACACAGTGCACATTGCCAGAGGATTGTTCATATCTTGGCTCTGCCAACTTGCGAGCAGACTTACCATCTCTTCTTTTCATATTTGTCTTGAAGGAACTCCTTGACTTTCTGTGGTTCTCTGAAGTCTGGTATTGAGGAGGTTCTGTCATCATAAAGGCCGAGCCAGATCTGCTTACACACCTGGAACACAGAGCAACAGAAATCATGATTTTTGGTGGAATATCTCTGTGGTAAACATAGAAACAAATGAGTTCAGGGCTTATCAACCTTTATAATAAGTCAAAAATTTAGAATTCATTGGTGAATTATTGAAGCCAAAGTGAAATAGTGGCTCAAAGTAAGAAACAGATTAGCTACAGGTAAACAATGATAAGCCTTTAAGTGCAGGTCAACTTTAAAGGAGCATTTACTACTGTTTCAGAGTGGTTTTGCTATGATTGGAGTAGAGGAGACAAACATGAACAGCCTTATGTCTGGAAACACAGATAGAACATAGTTGCTTTGTGGAAATTTAGTCTAAGCCTCACCTTTCTCTTGCCTTGGGTTTTGGATAGCATCCCTCAACTTGTTTACGTAATCTTGTAAAGACAGATTTACAGGCTTCATGTGTGTGTGCACTCAATATAGGGTGCCACACTGTAAATGCAGTGATGGTGTTTCAATAGACAGCATGGTTCTTACGTTTGCATACATTTGTACTGCTGTCATTTCTTCAGTTGGCCTTCTAATCAGAGGGATTTTAGACTGCAGCTGTTGAAAAATAAAATGTGTCCTGCTTTATCAGTTTTTTTTTCTGTTAAGTGCTCTCCCGAAAACAGACACAAAGCGAGTTGAGGCAGTAGTATTTATACAGCAGCCTTGAGGATATATGTGCATCGGCTCCAACCTTGAGTCTCCTGAACGCCTGCCTCTTCTGCCACTTTGCTACAGCTTTTAATAGGCTGTGCTTCCCAGGTGGCATAGTTCTATTTCATACTCCGTTTACCAGAAATGTCTCCTTAATGATGATGGACTTTGGTTGCTCTGAGCAGTACAAAAATGTGATGCTTCTTTATCACATTATGATGGACAGGTGAGAGCTGCAGAATTTATATGACAAATAGATGCTCCATAGTTATTCTCAACAATCACTATTTATAGAATTTAACTTTGTAGTTTATTAGTTCTTAGTAATAAGTTTGAAAATATCAAGAAGAAATGCAAATCATGTTATTTCTGCTAAATGCTTATCTTTTCAAATGATAATTTTAAATAAAAACAGCATGCACTCATTTGCATTCATCATTCCAATCATGTTTCACAAAGCAGTGACCATGGTCACTCCATGCTTGTTTGTGACAGCTGAGTCTTCAAGGATGCTCCTTTTGTACCAAATCATTGTATGATCACCTGTTATTAATGACTCTGTTTACTTGTGGAAGATCACAAACAGGCATTTGTAATGCTAAAGAGGAATCCAAAAATGATCACGCTCTGCTAAATTTATGTTTTACTCAGTGTCCCAATTTTTTCTGGCTTGTTGTCAACAGTCTGACTTGTTTTGGGCCAATTTCCATTTTTTGCATCGTGAATTACAATGTAGTGCAGATTTTCACAAAATAACTTTTTTCACATTTCTGAGAGGACACATTCCATAACCCTTCAATATGATTCACATATTGTCTAAAAAAAAAATATAGAGACAAAAAAGCAATGGGAAAGTTGGCCTCAACAATTACAAAAGGGCAGACAGTTGCCATGCCTACCTCATTGCCATGTTTTTGTAAGAACTCGATTTCCTGTTGCGTGAAGGTTGTCATAGAGATGGACTTGACTCTGTGGGGTGGATTCAGTCCTCGTCTGTAGGCGGAGAATTGGAAATAGGGGTCAATTTATTTGATGACAGTGGACATAACAGCCTCATCTGGACAAACTCCAGACCCCACCTATCAGGATAGGACCATTTAATTAGCAATGAGCTGACTGGCTGGTGTGTGTAACTTGGCCAAGGAAGACAACATTACAGAGAGAAAGACAGAGACAGACAGTGACAAAGACAAACACTGACAGAAAAATAAAAGGACTACAACAGAACAAAGGAAGTGGGCAAAATGCTCCCAAAACTGCCATGGACTGAACTGAGGTTGTCAGCACAGTAAAAGAATGATCAAACTCCCTTAATATAGAAACTTCCATTATGGAGTGACACCCATTAGCCCACACAAGCCTTGTTCATTTTCCTGAGAAGGTCACAGCTCATGCCACAACGGCCCAAATTAAAAATGCCTGGTAACTGTACCAGATGAAAAGAGCCATCATTAGGCTTTTATATTAAGCTCCAGGCATGCTTGCCTCAGTTTTTTTTTCAGAAGCCACTAGTCAGTGAAAACTAATGTAGTGCTGGCTTCAAGGTCAAATTTTTTTTTGTGTGTGCGTGTATGTGACCAATCAGCATTAAGCATGTAAGCAGAATGTTTTAACTGTGACTAGAGTGTAACTGCTGTCATCAGAGCAAGGTACAAACTAATACAGAGATGTATCTAAAAACTTAAAACTTTCTGTTGTAGGAATGAGCAATACATCAATATTCTATTGATATTGTGATATGAGATAAGGTAACGTCCCAGATTTTAATTTTGCTATAATGGCTGCATTACAGTAAAGCTATGTAGTTTTCTGAACTAACAACGCTTTCCTTGCTGTCCTAATTTTTATCTTTACCAGCAAAGTAATTATATCCACAAAACTGATGATAATGCCAAAAAAATTAACTGCTAATATTTTGTGAAAACATTTACAGTTATCTCTACGACAGTGTTACAAAATATCAACAAAAGTATTTTATCCAAAACACTGGTTTTTGGTTATTGTCTCCATTTGGCCCTGCTCTGTCTGGTTCCTAAACAATGTTACAGTCAGTCCACAAACAGTCTTTAATAATCACCATACCACAGGCCAACCACAGGAGAAGCCACTGCACAGATACTGTTAAGATGCATTTGATATTACCTTCAAAAGCAATATATTGCCAAATGGCTGACATAGCTACCTCCATCTGACATGTGAAAGCTTTTCTTCATCGCAAAAACAGAACCCATGTACTTCAAAATACACTTGTTTATTAAAAAACTGTTTAACTTTCAGCTTCAAGTACTTAGGCGTACTGTGTTTAAAAACAAACAACTTTTAAATTGCACAGAATTTAAAGTGGGACCCACCTGCCAAGATGTAAGAACAATGTGAAAATAATAAACATACCTTTAAATATGAACAAAAAGAAATGACTATTTACATTACAAAAAAGAGCAGTGGCATATAGCCTTCAGGTACTTCGGCTAAACAAGAGGCTTGCTGTGCTTAATTACAAACAACTTTTTTAAATTGCAGAACTCCTACTGTTTTTCTTTTCTCTTCTTTTCCACAAGCCAAGGTGCAACAACCTTTATGTTGAGCCCTGTTAAAACCCTTTTGCTCACACCGCCATGAACAATAACATGATAATGAAATGAGATCCCCTTTGTTGCAGTTACAAATGCAGTTCATACACAGAGGACTCAGATCCTAAGGGCAGTGAAATACTAGACAGGACTGTTAAATTATTCACTGATGTAACAAAACTTGTTTTCATCTACACCTACACCCATTCATCCATCAATCAGCTAATTGATCTGCAAAGTGTTACAGACATATTTAAAACAGTTAGATATGACTCAGGAAAAAGCAAACACAAATTAGTCTACAGTCTGTAAGTGATTATCTAAGTAGGTTAGGGTTAAATTCAAATTTAAGAGCAAAAGATGGAAAGCAGATGCACAAGACAAGAGCCGCATGCTTTTATTAAAAAGCTGTTCATACATTCTAACATCTCAAGAACATCCATGGGAGCTACGAGGACAATTTCTAGGGTAACACTATATCAACTTGCACCCAGATATGTCATTCTAGTCACACTGTGAGAAAACAGTGAAGACAAAAGAAAGCCACAACCCTAAAAGAAAAAAAGGTTTATAGAAAACAACAACAAGATTATGAATCCAACCTCAAACCACTCTTCAAAAAAAAAAAAAAAAATATATATATATTTTTTTTTTTTCTTACATCCAGTCTATGGTGTACAGTATAAAGTCATATGATTCTTGTGTTTTGGATTCCAGTCTGGTACCAAGCACACTGACACAATGTTATGGCCCTACGCTCACACACACCGACTATTTCTGCTAGACAAAGAAGCCTTGCAATTGTGACAGTGTTCTGCTACAGTAAGATTTTATCCGTGGAGGGAATCACATAACAGCAGTAATTATTAATGTAAAACAATGAACTAATAAAAAAAGCTTTCTATATCACATCACTGAGTATAACATCTTGACAAAGATCTATCTATTTATTTGTCTATCTTTCTATCTATGTAAATATGTTATGTGCCAACCGAATACAAGTACTGCTTGGCAAGCTCACCTTTTTTAAGTTATAACCACTGAGTGTATCAGAAAATAGCATCACATATTGCACTGTAAAATAATTATGACCTAGTCGCTACTGTACATCAGACCAGTTCAGCTGAGAAAACTCAGCTCATTTGCATACTGGAGTCGCTCTAGGGTGAGAGAAACTGGCAATGCGAAGTCACAAAAGAGGGGAGAGGCTCTGCACCATATTCCAATTTGCTGCTTTTAGTCCTTACAACAAGGATGTCTTTTACAACTATTAAATGATTTTGTTAAGTACCTATGATCACAAAAATATTATTTCATAATTATCCTGGCTCACTACACCCCAATGGCACTTATGCTAAACATCCTCAGTAGTAAAGTTCAAGCCATATCTTTTAACTTGCCATTGATCAATATTATCCAGGACATTTGGTGTCAGTGACATCTCCACACCTCTGCCATTCTCCAGTCACTGGTGGAGCCCTGTTTACTCAGTAACACATAGGTCAAGTGAGGTTACTTCCGGCCATGAGCAATTTTCTAGAAAGAGACATTGTGAGTGGTGTTCCTCCTGGGAACTCCTCCACCTTCATAAGGACCGTGTTTACATAGTGGATTCCAACTCCACCCATTTAACAGCCACAGCTATGGGAGGAGACAGTTGTTATGTTGTAGGCAGTCATGCCCCTACCATCACCCCTAAAAAAATTGCATGCTGCTACTGCCAAAACTGCAATTGTAAAATAAAAACAGAAAATAACTTCCATTAATACAAACCCCTAAAACACTCAAATATTGTCTGAGCAGTGCCTAAAATGGTTAGAAATGGTCTGAACCAGCAAAATCATGAACCAGTGTGAACCTCAAGGCATGCTCTCTCACAATGCTAACATCTCTGCCTCTTTCTAGAATTAAAAGGAAAGACAACAACCTCTCTATCACTTCCTGTTACATGCAAAGCAAGCACATGCTGCTGATGTAGCAGCATGGTGGGGCCATACCACTTCCTGAGGCTACAATCACACCAAGCTTCCTGCATATATCAGACAGAGACAAATCCATTCAAACCCACACTCTTCTGCTGGGTGGATTTTTGCCACTGGAATTAAAAACAGCATGTTTTGTCTTTAGAAAGAGTGTGTAAGAAAGTCAGCAGAGAGAAGAGTGGGAATTATGATCTTAAGCTATAAAAGAACTCAATTAACTCACATTGCAGATTTAATACCACGGGGTGAGCAGATGGGAAATTCACAGAGGAGTCCCCACAGACACACTGGTGAAGTGAAATAGAGGGCAAACTCTGCCCATCAGCAAACACACCATTAATCTCATTCTTTTCAGTGCTACAGTAAATAACCTTCATGTTTAAAGTGGAGACAGCTAACACAGTTTGCACAGATTAAGGTCACAAACCTAGTCAAACAAGGGCTGTATCTTAGGCAAAGTATGAGGGGCAAACAGTATTAATTGAAGAAAAGAAAGAAGACTACTACAACTAAAAGGTCATCAGTGGGGATTTACAGAACAACAAATGCTTTTCCATTCCACTCCAACATTATTAAAATGATCATTACTTACACATGGAAATGGCAGGGGAATTTCCATTAAGCATTAAGAATGACCAGTGCAGGATACTGACAGTGTGAATGGGCAGAACAGGATGGACAGACGAACAGTTAATTGAGTTTTGTGATAATGGCACATTGCCATTCTACTCCTCTCAAATGTTTTCACTTAGGAAGACCTGCGATATGTAACCATAATTTTGATGTTTACAAAAGTTCTCAAGAGTCCACTATTTGTTAGATGATCAGGACTCTCAATTTTTACAAATGTTGAGACAGCATCATTTGATGTTTGTTAGCCAGATCGAAGCTGAAAAAAAACATGTCCATTTCTTTTCACTTGACTACTGCAATCTAAGATGTCTGGATTTAAACACTGCATGTATGAGGGCATAATTTTGTTCCCAGTTAACCAAATACTGATACAGAGAAAGCACAGTAATCGGAGGAGAGAGATTATGTGCAGATTATCACAATATCATGCAATATAGATTAATATAAGGCAAATATTCCCTCAACGTTGTCTGCCAATCTGCCATTTACTTTGCAATAGACCAAAAGGTTGAGGGAATATTGCAATAAATTGACATTGATATATCACACCCCTTGAAATATCTTTAAAACGTGACCAGCATAACAGGTAAGCCAACAACAACAAAAAACAGTTAAAACATGCAACATTACAACGTTGTATTGAGGTGGGATGTCATTAGTTGAATAAGAAGAAATTTAGTGCTTCACTAATCCCAAATCACAAGCTACAGATGCTTGGTTACACAACTGCACAGCAAAGCTTTAAGTCAGGCAAACGCAGTACAAAGCCACAACACCCAGCTGCACTAAAATCAACAACGCCATAGATAGGTTTTTCAGCAAGGAGGTACTCTAACTATAGATATGAGTAAATTAACATAAAAGGATTAAAGCAAGCCGAACGTCTAAAGAGGAAAGGTCCAGTATTTTTGACAGAGTACATTGTAACAGACTGAGTCGTGATATTTTTTGTAACTTGATAAAAAATAAAAGACTGAAATAAATACAACTGAAGATAAGCATCAACCACAATATTTTATCATCAGTCGCATCTCAAAATTATGTGGCTTATCCACGCCCATGTGTCTACCATCACGTTACACTGAACAACGAAAAGACTTCGTTACCAAATTCAAAATTAATGTGAAAAACGTTAGCTCTTATAAAGGATAATATAAAGGGCTACACAACACAAAATTGTGGGGATAACGTTAACATAAAGCAAAACATTAACGTTAGCTGTTAGCACAGTGACATGGTAGTGCCTCCAGACACTGGCAGCAACTGGTAGCAGCAGCTGGCTACTGGCTTATCTGTAGACACAGTATGCAAGTGATAGATAAATTCACAAGGTTAGCAAGACAAGCTACTTGCTACGTTAGCATGCTGTGCTGATCACTGACACCTCTTTGTACCCCGCCCAACACAGCTCGGTAAGACAATGTCAAAACAGCTAACGTTAAACTCACACTGGCACAACTGGATACCTTTGTAACGTTAGCTAGCGCTAGTCGGCTAACTAGGCTGCAGTGTGTAGCCGAACACATTATATCGAGTGCGCCACATCTATGCTAAGGTCACCAAGCAACTTTTGACTTACAGGATGCCAGAGCATGAGGTACATACGAAGGAGCCCACAGTCATATTGGCATAGGTAGGGCCGCGCTGGTCGCAGTCAAAGCACTTTCTGTTGGGAGGCAAACTCGTCATTTCTCTCAGCATCTTCAGGTGTTTCTCCTCTTGTTTTCGTTTCGCACTCGCCGCCATGGTTAAGGGACGTAACGTTACAGCAGGATTAAATAAAAAACAGGGGAGAGGGGTCGGCTACAACTAAAATCAAGAACTGTGCTTTTTAACGGTTTCCGACCCGTGCTAGAGACAGAGAGGGAACGGGTAGGTGGCTCAGTTGTCAGAGGGCCCCGCGTCTCCTCGAACAAGGAGTTTGAGGCGTTGGATCGGGCTTACTAACGGAACAAGATGTTTGCTGCCATCTACTTCCGCCTTCGTTTCAATCCCGTTATAAGGACTAATGTTAAGCAAGCCCCCATGAGGTGATCCGGTTTTCTGGCCAAACCGTAGTATTGCAAGTATGGCGTCGGTCACATGGTACCACTGGGTCCAAAAAGACTTTTTCCAATTGGCTAACATAGGGAAAGAGACGTCTATTATACAGCAGATAAATTTTATTTAGATACATAAACGTATCATTCTGGACATTTTAATAGCCCTTTTTGAAATTGCGACGTTTTCTTCTTCAATTTTGCCCTGGCATCAGAGATAGGAGGCATTTTTCTCAGCATTGTGAACGCGCATCAAAGCCACATGACCGCGCCTCCCCACACGTTCATGTGCCAGACGGCTAGTCGTGGATGTGTAGGCCAATTTTAACCTAAAATTGATTTACTTTATCTCTTTTATCTTTTCCAATAATACTTTAATGTGTGCGCTGGTGCAGTAGTAACGTTTCTATTCTGTTCAGCGATTATGATTGTCAGTTGTTATGAATGAGTTTAACCCGCAATCATTGTGTTACGGAAGCAACTCAACTCAAAAAAAGACCCTAACCAGATTACTGGCCTACATGTATAAAATTACAGCCATATACCATTACACTGTATATAGTGTATTCTTTAATATTTAAAATAACAATTTAGATTTTATACCGTCATCAGCAATAATATTGTATATAGAATAAAGTGCAACATCCTGATTGATTTATTTACGAAATTGCAAAAAAGTAAGTACAACTGTTACATACATGTCACTGTATAAGTGACTGTTGTATTTTAAAGAAAACACCAATCACCAGTCGCCACATTACTTTTTTTGTTGATTATCTGACATTTTCTGAGCTGAACTCTGCACAAGACATGAGACAGCTGGAAAAAATGCACAGCTCAGCAGTGAGCTGGCTTCACATCTCGATACAAAACATCCAGACTAATGACACTTAATTTAATAAGTGAAAACCGGCCAAGAAGAATAAAAAAAAAACCAGTAGTTTAGCAAAGAAGTTTCATAAGCAAGAAAACTGTTGAGAGTTGGTGAGCATTCACGTCTCAGATTACATTTAAATAAAAGCTGATGGCACAAAAGTAAACAAATATTATAAATTTATTATCATTATTAAAGATAATCAACTCCCTCTCTATCTCTTGTTATATATCAGTTTTTATGAATTAGAGCAGCTTAGCTAAATAAAATTACAGGATGAACCCATGTGTGTCCAAATGTGAACAGAGTTTGTCACTGGAAGCTGCCCCTTGTTCTGGGTTTTGCTCCTGTCTCACTGAATGGTGGACTAACAACAGGTGATGCTTCTTTTATTTTCTAGCAGCTGACCACTGACAATGGTAGAAGTTGCAAATAACAAGAAAAAAACAGATTAATGCTGTCTTTCGATCATTCCTAGAAATAAATGCTAATAGATCAATGTACATTACGCATTAATATCTGCCGAAAAAACTCGGCCGACTAATTACTCATCTGTTTTGAATTCAAACTCCGCAGTGAGGAGCAATGAATGTAATAAGAGGAGCAAAGTCATAAAGTCAAAAGTCAAAGTATGCAACTGGTTTGATCGCCAAGGAGGCGATCTCTTTGGTTGTGCTGATGAGAGTACACAAACCGTTGGTCTTTTACATACACAACAGCGACGCCATGTGGATACCCATTATCACTGCAACACTATGGGGCGTAGATTGTGGCGTTGTGTACAGTTATTACGTTTAAAATAAGACGCAGTAAGAATGTCAATGTACAGAATTTTTGTTTGAACAAAGGTGTATTGAGCAGTGTAGATTAATTTCCCCATAATAAAAAACAAAAGAATGACATTATGGGAGTCCCTATCTTGCCTAAAAAACGAGGGCTCCTCATGAGGGCTCAGGTTAGTCCCTTCAGATGTCCAATTCATAGAAAATTGTAAATGCATACATGTTTAATGCATATTTTGCTCTTTTCTTTACTCCGAAGAACCTCCAGGGTGACTTACTTTATGATTTGAGCAGCTGAAGAACATTCATTTTCAGAAAGCAGAACTCAAGTCAGTCACCTAATTTGGTTTCATGTAGATTTCTGGAAGGTACTTTACATTTGAACAGATTATTTTAAATTTGGTGTAAAAATTCTTCAAGTGCCCAAGCATTAATCTATAGGTGTCTCATATTTAAGTGATGTACTGTATAGAATGTAAGAAAAAATGAGTGATAGCAAGTTTATATGAACACGTATGAACATCTCTCAGAAGAGCATACACAATGATATAGAAGTCATTATCAAAAAAAGTAATTAACAAATCAATGGTTTAATCACACTTATACATTTTATTACAGATGAATGACATACCAGAATGCCACATAGACCAAAAGAAAAGTGTATTATTTACATTAACACCCATGTATCAGGGCTTTTTTGCGACACGGACTACTGAACCCATAGGTTATTAGCTAATGAAAGCTATGGAACCATGAGACTATACCCTTGAATATGTTATCAAATTTATTAGATAAAACTGAGATAAAATCTCTGTTCTTGGAAACCTTGTTCTAACACCATAGTCAGACTTGTGGTTTGGATTGTATGGCCAATATTTTCTCTCCTTTGAAACTAACATGACACTGGCCACTTTTACAATAATGTTTAATAAGGAGATGGTAGATGGTGACCTTATTTCCTTTACTTTCTCCATTCAACTGTATAAAGTCTGTATGTCCACAGGACACAAGTTCTTTCTTCACTGATTGCTGCTGACTGATTGCTGCTGAATTAATGGCTGTTGATGCTGCTGTGGTGGAGAAAAGTCAAAGGGTCTGCGGTTCTCAGTGTAGCCATAGAGTTTCCGGAGGGCCACTCGAGCTGCCTCTTCCTCAGCTGCCATAAGTGTCTCTCCTGGACCCTGAGCCAGAAGCTTCTTATCACTGCATAAGACACAAATATAGAATCGCTTTTAACCATCTCACTTGCATCTTACTCAAACCTAAAATCTGTAAATTCTGACTCTAACTTTTTCTTACAGTAAATCGTCTTTTGCCAATCTAGGTAAAAGTATCCACAGCAGCACGCATACCTGTATAAGCCGACAAAGTATAGTGGCAGGACGGTACTGGATCCCGCAGACCTGATGAGACGAGGCTCTGGCAGAGAAACATTTCTCTTTGTAAGCTCCTCCACCAGTAGTCCCATGGGGTTGACAACTGTCCACATATCAAAAAGGTCCTTCCCTATCAACTGAGTGACCAGGAAATCCTATGTAGAAGGGAGAAGGTGGAGGTAGAGGACAAGTAACAAACATGTCATACTTCTGTACAAACAATGAAGCCAACTAAATAGTCTTACAATGGACAGATGATAGTTTCTTTACAAAAAACCCCCCAAACTATTTAATACCCATGATACTCCATATTAAGTCTCACCCTGAGGAAAAATCCAGCTCGCTGTGCTCCACTGCTCTCCTGCAGAGCTCCAATCACTGCCATGAATGTAGAAATAAGCACATCATCAAGAACAGGGCATTCTGCACTCATGGTTAGGTCTTCGATGCCGAGATTTTTTGCTACGTGGACCACAACTGCTGAACTGGTGAGGTGATCTACGATACTCTTCACCCCCTCACTCGGGAGGCTTGGGAAGCTGGCCCTGCACCAATCCGTCAGGAAGCTTTTGGTGAAATCTGCTCCTGTTTTACTGAGCTGAGCATTATCTTTCAGAACAAGAGCGGTGGTCTCAGAGTCCACGCCCAACCCCTGTCTCCTCTCTTGCTCTGCTTGCAGGTAACACGGATTGACAAAGGCTGTTTTCAGAAGCTCCAGGGAGAATTTCTCATGGAGGCGGATGCTAAATGCTTGAACTTCGGCATGAAAATCCCAGTGAGGCTGTTGAGAGCTGAAAGAAAGTCAAACATGGAGTTAACTCCTATACAAGATACCAAACTGGGTCTCACATACTTGTTTAAAAAACACAAAAACCCTAACTTCTGCCTGGCGGAGGCAAGTACATGTAATACTTTTTATTTCAGCATGTGACATGTATCTTTGAGAATTACTACACCTTCTGGTTCAAGAGTTACCATCAATTAATAACATTCTTGAAAAATGAGGCACAAATTAGGCAGAGAGAAGGGGACAGACTTTTTTCACCTTGTAAAAAGGAACCATGGTTGCTAGCTACGCTTCTGTGTTCATGCTAAAAACTTTGGAAATGGTAGGAACACGCACGCTTACAAACAAGTCTGCATTGGCTCTATGCGTAATGGAACTATACTGTTTTCAGCACTGTTTTAAGATTAATAAACACGCGGAGTCTTGTTGCAATTACATCAATGGCCTTGAGATGCTCTCTAGTAAACTCCTGTGTTAGCCAACGTTAGCCTCACCGTGGCGTTGGCGGTGGAGGTCCGTCAAGCTTGAGCTTCTTTGCCATGAGGTACGTGTACGCTCTCATCCATCGCTTTTTCTCTCTAACCTGTGATAATGTTATATTTCTGCAAACACGCTGACAATGAATCCCTAATGTAAGCGCACCACGATTTAGTATGTACCCGGACGCCATGTCGATGACTGACAGCGGAGTGCAACAGCTAAAATGGTCCGACACGAAACAAGAAACCACATCCGTTTTAACGTACGGACCTGACGTTACTATGGAAACAAACATAAACGTTAACAAACGTTAGCAAACAGCGCTCAAATTTACGGGACTGAGAGAAGACTTATCAAAATAAGTATAGAATATTTTTATTTTACCTACTGGTTTATTCGATATCTTCTTTGCGATGTCCGTGGTCCAGGGAATAAAGGGAGATCAAGAGGCACCAACGACTAAAAGTGAATGTGAAGAGGTGATCAAAGATGGTGTGGATGTCATTATTAAGAGCGGAGCTCAAGAAAACAAGGACAATAACGACAAATTGCAAAACCCACCTCAAGAAAAAATGGAAAAACACTTAGGGCCACGAATGACCAAGGCGTTCCTGAAAGACCACTGTAAGAAGAACAAACTTTACTCAACACCTTGCCTGAATGACACATTGTATCTGCATTTCAAAGGTTTCTCCACCATCGAAAACTTAGAGGAGTACACAGGACTGAAGTGTCTCTGGCTGGAAAGCAATGGGCTTCAACGCATTGAGAACCTGGAGGCCCAGACTGATCTACGCTGCTTGTTCCTTCAGCAGAACCTCATATACAAGCTGGAAAACCTGAAGCCCCTGAAAAAGCTCTGCACCTTGAATGTCTCCAACAACTACATACACACCATTGAGCACATTTCCTGCCTCCCTGACCTCAGCACCCTGCAGATTGCCCATAACAAGCTAGAGACTGTGGGGGACATAGAGCATCTGAGTCAGTGTCTAGCAATCAGCGTGCTGGACATGTCTCACAATCGGTTAAATGACCCTGAGATCCTCTCTGTACTTGAAGCCATGCCTGAACTACGGGTATTAAATCTAATGGGAAATGAGGTGGTGAAAAAAATCCCAAATTACAGGAAGACCATGATTGTGCGTCTTAAACAGCTCACTTTCCTCGATGATCGCCCTGTGTTCCCAAAAGACAGGGCTTGTGCTGAGGCGTGGGCAGTGGGAGGGCTGGAGGGGGAGCGTAATGAGAGGGAGCAATGGGAAACACGAGAGAGGAAGAAAATTCAGGACAGCTTGGATGGCATGGCGAGGATTCGAAAGAAAGCCCAAGAGAGACAGCGCCTTCGAGAGCTACAGGAGAATGGTTAGCAGCATTTAGCCTTTACTATTCTAAATTAAATGTGAATTTGCATCCTCTTAAACTGTATGATCTGTTTCATTTCAGGGGCCACTGAGGCTCTCACCACTCCAGATACTTCATTTGAGGAAAATGACGCCCAAATCTTGACTGCATTACAAGAAGAGAGGATGAGAGCCTTTGTGCGGGACAGCCTGGATGCCTATAAACAGTTCTTAGAAAGTCAATCAGAACAAGAGCTTCAGGAAGATGAGCAAAACAGTGAAGAACTAGAAGCTGAGCAGGCTGATCAAGAGATACAGGGAGAGCAATTAGAGAAAGATGACCAGGAGGAGTCACATAAGCAGCAGCCTCTGCAGTTGGAGAGGGAACAAGCAGATCCAGAGGACTCAACACAAGAGCAAGAGAGTATTTCATGTAAGATGTTAGAAACAGAAAAAGTGGAGGAGAACAAACAACAAGATCCGTCATGTGAAATCTCGAGAGATGAAGCAGATAGAGAGCAGGCAAATATAGGTGCAAAGCTTGAAGAGAAACAGTCCTCTTTGGCCGAGGCAGCTCCTCCTCAAGCAGCTGAGGTCGTACCGACACATGGTCCTGGACCGTTGGTCACTGAGCTAATCGATGAAGAACAGCTGGAAACCATTCACCTCACATATCAACGCTCACTGCGCATTGACGACCTGCCTGACCTGGAGGATGTGGACACAGAAGACTTCACAGCGATGTTCTCTTCTCAGGATGAGTTCAAACCAAAAATAGAGGTCTTATCAGATGGCAGTGATAAGGATGAATAAATTGGTAATCAGATTGTGGGCATCACAACCTTTGGTCCAGACTCATTATTCTTCATGAATGGCGACAAGTCATCTGAGGTCTCCAACAAGACTACATGGTTGGTGTATCCAGAGGATGGGGACGACCCTGGGCCAATAAGTATCGAATTCCCCCAAAATACAAACCTCCTCTTCACCACACTGCCTGATTGAGGAGCTAGAATGATGCTTTCAAGGTGCAGATTTTGACAGATTAAAGTGATTAACTGCAGTATCACAGGACACTGCTTTAAATGAATGTTTAATAGATGGGCTATACTAAATAATTAAAGCCCAACCAGGGCATAGCATTGATCTAAAAAATATTTAGCTGTTAAACATAGTCAAAAGTAATTTCTTGTCTAGCATATTTGTGTCAAAGAATTCAAAAGCTGTTTTGTTTATATGGCTATGAAATGTAAAAAAACAATAAAACTTGCTAAATATGGTCTGTTTTTGGTTACATGTCCTATGGTTGCGATAATAGCTTCATACCTTGAAATTATAAAAACCTAAATGGTAAAACCTGGATAATCTTATTTTAAATCAGTTGTTTGCCAGCTGCACTCACGCTGGATCAGTTTTGTGTACGTCTTTAAAAAAAAGGCATTTGCGTAAGTCAGAATAGAGAAATTGTGATTATAAATATACATATGGACTGTGTGAGAGGACTATGTTTTTCAAAGAACAGTCAAATTATCAAAATTATATTGATGTGTTTATTTCACCTAATCCATCATTACAAATACAACTTGTCATATGTATGGTTTAATGAAATCGTAATACATTTCCCAGTACAGTCACATATTTCTCTTGCATCAATAAATTATCAACATGTTACATGTCCACACTGCAGCTTCATTTACCTATTCTGATAAACGATGCTATACAATATCATTGGATGAGCTCTTCCCGAATCTCTGAGTGACATGAGGAAGTATTTACAACGAGTCATGCTTAGCATTGAGCAAAAGAATTTGTGATAAAGACAAAACAGGACAGGATAAAATAAGAGTAAAAAAATAAAACTGTACATGTATTAAATAAACAAAATCATTCTACCAGCCCTGTGGGTAAACAGGCCTTGTACACATGTGTCAAGGTCCTGCCCACACAGGTGCTGAGTGCAGCGAGAAGCTATAATTTGACACACAGAATAAGGGAGAGTGCGTTCTTCTATCACGGTGATGGATGAAACACACGCTGGCTCTAACGTCGCAACCACACCCAGGTGTTGACCAGCCAGAAAGCTACAGTGAGCGAGTACAGGATTAACTCCCTCTTTGCTCGCTCCTTGTTCTCCTCCTCCAGATGTTGGAGTCTCCGGTTTAACTTGATGAGCTACAGACAAACAGTGGAGATGTTATTTTCCCCCAGTCACAGGCAATCCACAATGAGCTCTCACCACACTTGATAAGATTATGTATTTATTAAGAGCTAACCTGACGTCGCAGTGTTGTTGCATCAACCACAGTCATGTCATCAGGACCCCCCTCCAGTGTGGGTTCATATGTTGATAAAGCAAGCCTGGAGAGGAGAGCATTTACTTTGAAAATTTCATAATTTCACTGTGTAATATATATTTATTATATCTCTGATATATCGTTTAACTGAGCAATAGCAATATAATTTTAATTGATGACTTATTTCTTGACCCGAAATGAGAACTAAAGGTAGGAAAGGATGAGGAAAAGGAAGAAGGATCAGAATGAAGATAGCCAGGTGAAGTTACCTGGATTCATGTAGGGGGTTGGTGCTTGAAGCCGACCCCCCTCGCAGTGATGGTTTGCTACAGAGGTTGAGGAAAAGACAGGGTTGGGGAGAAGGGAAAAATAAGAGAACAACACACACACCTAGAATAATGCTGCATACAAGCACACACCTTCCATGTCCTTCACACAACTATATTTTTTGTTTTCTTATGAATCAAGTTGATCAACAAAGGTGCTCTTATAAGATCCTTTCATTGTCCCTCTACATTAGAATACAAATATTTAAAAAATGGGAAAGCGAAGAGAGACCTTTAATACTTTTTATACTTAGATACAAAGCCCTCAAACTAAATTATGTCCTGCAAGCTGCCAGTTTGTTTACAGTTTTTTTGTGATAAAACAAACTATTTCCTGAAGAGGATCAGTAACTTAAGGTGAAATCTTAATTTAAAATGACTGAGAAGGCCAAGTACAACTTAAACAAGTGGGTAAACTCCCAACTCGGCTTTAAACCTAAATAGCCACTACCACACTAAACTACGCTTGCACAACTAGCATTGATGGATCAAGTTATTTCAGAAAAGCCGCAGACTTTGAAGGTACACAAGTCATTAAAACTACATTTTATGTTTTAATTAGAACATGCTGTAATAATATTGTTACAGAATGTTAAAAATAGTCAGTTAGAAAACTTAAATATAAAACTTGAGCAAACCACACAAGCAATATTAACTTAAAAAAGGGTTGAGCAACATTTTAGAAAAAATTCTCCCTTTCCCTAAAAACATGGTGCTGAGAAGCAGAGATCAAAGCAGGTTTAATGAGACTTTGAAGAAGTAAAGGTAGCAGTCTGTATTGTCCTCTCTGACCGATGTCTAGTAGCCAAATTTATTTCAACTCAGCAATAAATGACCAAATGATTTGGAGGTCACCTGCGAGGGTTCTCATCCAAGACCTCCAGGACTTGCTGGTAGGCCCGACGTGTAGTGGATTGGATGAAAGATAGTACACCACTAGCGCTGTACAGGTTGTGCTCTTCCTCAGTCATGGTGAGAGGGGGGCAAGGGTGGACAGTGGCTGGGGAGGATGGGGTCGCACTGCTCAGTCAGTGCCCACCATTAAGAGCAACCAATTCAGAGGGAAAGGAAGAAAAAGACAAAAGAGGAGAGAAAAGGAGGGTGGAAGGAGAAAATAAGGAAAAGAGACTATCCTCAGCTTAAGTGACTTTGTAAAAAGAATTGCATCCTACTGAAGTAAGTTAAAAGTAATCTTGCAAAAGCTTGAAAGAAAACTGCTGAACACTGACAATGCTTTACTAACGTATAATATACCCAACAAAAAAATGAAACTGAGGAGATGCTAACCACAGGAAATGGCATGCAAAAGATATCAGTCTTGATCAGAGTACTTAAGACGGACCACTGTCTCTACTTACCAATAATACAAGGATGTAACTTGCAGTTGTTTAGGGAAAAGTGATCAGAACAATTTTAATGCTTATGTTATTCTATCATATTTTTGTCTGTTGCAGTGTTGCTTGATGGAAAGGTGTAGTCTTGAAGTGTTTAAACAGAGAAAAATGCAATGTTTTTTATCCGTTTCAAGTAACTATGACATCATTAAACAATTTCATATCTGAAAATGATCAATCTACCAATCAGTAAATCAAAGGTTTCAAATCCTAGTGTTAATGGATTAATGTTAGTGACAAAAAGAGCTGAGTACTTATTAAAAAAAAAAAACCACTGAAAGCATCAAAATTCCCACAACGCAATGGCTCCCAATACCAAAGATAACAACCAGCGACATCACAGAGACAAGGACAGAATTAGGACAGACAAAAACAAAGAACCAAGAGAAAGATTCAACATGCTATTGCATGCATGTAGGAGATAAGATGAAGCTGTGCTCAGCTAAATCTGGCGAATCTAGGACAATACTCACGCGGAGTCATTGTGCATCAACTGACTGCTATGACGAGCAGTTACATTCTCACTGGCTGAGCGTTCCCGTCGTAGTCTTCCCTGAGGCCGTGGCTACAACAAATAATGACAACTGATTTATGCTTACTGTAAGATAATATTTTAGTCATTGAGTGGATTTTAAGTCATGACTTTAATTATAAAAAATGTTTTGCGTTGTCACTTACCACCTCTTCTTTGTCAGGAGCCACTCGCTGCTCCTCTTCCATGAAGTCTAGGGGCCGCTCATTGAGGGTGAGGACTCTAGGGGGGGTCTTCAGTGATAGGGTTTCTAGTGGTGTTGACTGGATTAGGTCCAAGTCTCTTGGTCTAGAGAATTGGGGATCATTACTGTCTCCTGAAAATGTAAAGTGAGAATTGGAGTTACAGATGAGAGATCAATGCATTTTCTGCTTCGCTCAGTGTAAAAAAATGCTATGGGATTTTAATGCCTAAGTTGAATAATTACTTCTGTGTTCAACTGTGTTGTGCACTAACAAGATTTTGTATTTCATTTTCATTTCAGGTAACTGATATTACACTAATGCAGATTAGTAAATGGAGTGGACAAAGTCCTGACCTGCTGATAGAGGCATATACAACTATCTGTCAATGATCACAACAACAAATCACATTTTGTAAGTAATTAGAGGCCTTAAGCAAAACAGAAATCAAAGCCATCTACACTGTTAGAATGCTTAACAGCATACTGACCTGCAACCACAATTCTCTCTGGAACTTGCATTATGACACTGGAGGGTACCTCCTGAGATTCAACAGGGTCCTCCCGGGATTGAGGAGCCACTTTGAGCATCTCAGGGATGCGCATCCTCTGGCTGATCCCTTCGGTGTATTCAAGCTCATACTGGATACGGTTCATCTCCGCCATCTCTGCCGTGGGGGAAGGGAATGCTGCTCCGTTCATTTGGCTGTGTGGAATGATTTGTTCAACAAACAAAGCTAATTGTTAGTCACACTAAGGTTACGAAGGTCAGAAAACATGCCCATCTAAGGAATCCATGTTTTCTGGTTTATAGTCCTGCTGAACTAGTTGTGCTGCTTACCGACAGGCACATTTAATTAAATTGTACTACACTTTAATCACAAGACAAGAATCTGTTCATTGTCAAAGAAAACATTGGTGCAGCTGATGAGCTGTAAGCAGGGGTTAGAAATGGAAAATTGCTCCTGACACTATCATATGATGATGACTTAGTGTCATCTGACTTTGCAGACAAATGGAAGTTACTTTAATAGGTTTGTTTGTAACGGAAAGGAGCTATTACAGCTTCTGCTTGGAAATCACAGTTTATGTTTCTTTCAAAACATGAATGCTAACGTAAGGCTAATAATATCAAGCTAACTGGCCAATACTAATAAAGCTAATATAGTAACGTTAACTATTTAGGGCGTTTTCGACACCACCAATCATTGAAATGTGCAACAACAAGTGAATTTCTACTGTTGAGTTCAGCGGTTTAAGTACTATTTAGAGATCTGACATAATCCTGAGGCTAACGTTTGTTAATCAACACATCAACGTTAGCGCCATTTCAAGCTAGCATGTCAGTTTCGGTTTCTTACCGTTTAGTCCGTTGCTAAGGACAGCTTCCTCTTCGAAGAATATTTCAATTTTAAATGAAATAAAATCCTCTCAGAATCATTCAAGTAGTACAGCTAAGTATGAATGAAAAAGATGATGAGGCTGACACGCATTTCTTTCTGTTGATACAAGAGAGGAACCCCCTCTCCTTGTCTTGTCTGAACTCCAAACAGGAAGTATCAAAGCTCAGAGGAAGTGACGACACTTACATCGGGCGCTGAAAATAAAAGCAAAGAAAAGTCAGTATAACTTAACTGGTGAACTCATAAAAAACTAAGGTATTAAGCTTTGTATCAACAAGGTAAATTATATGTTTATATTAGAAAAAGGTTGGAAATGCTCAAAATTTTTTTAATCTTGACTGTCACTTTCTGGAAACAATGCGTTTTCTTCAATGTGATTGAAAGGGTGTAATTATTGTTACAGCTTTGTTTTATCATAAAGGCAAGAAACAATTATGGCTGAAGACACTGCAATTAAACTTAAATGTGATGATAAATCCGTCCTAAATTTCACAGCCAAGTCAAAGATCTTTAATCCTTCTATGACATAATATTTTTTCTGGTTATGTTAAGTTTGCATATATATATATATAGACTAACTTAGGATAAAAAAAAGCAGACACGTATTGTCATATTTTTAAATGACTATTTTTTAAGGTAGCTCTTTACTAGAATACTTACGTATGTATGTGTGTGTGTATGCATGTATTTGTTTATTTATGTACTTTATTTATGTATTTATGTTAATTATGTACTCTCTCTCAATCTATCATCTAATTAATCTAATCTAATTGTCCACCGCATAACGAAAACCGCATTTTTTACCTCTATAATGCTTAAAACATTGTCATTCACTCTGACAAGGGGTGCAGAATTTCGCCACATGAATATTTTTTTGAGAATTTCTTCAGATAAAACTAAACATTTTATCACTTCATGCTATAAAGTATATTCCCAGGACAACATTAAAGCATGACTGGGTGTGTTAAATTTAGTGAGTGCAGGTCAATGTCGCGGGGGGTTTTGGGAGGTGGCAACCTCAGTGACTGTGGGTGGTGCAACTAGGAGCCATTCAAATGCACGATTGACATTAGGCAAGTCGTCCTTCTGGAAACAGTAAACGGGAAAACTCGTCTGGATCTGGAAAATATCAATGCAAGAAAAACATCGGCAACTTTTGAGTCATGACTTAAAGCGGACTTCCATAAATGTCAGGATGTTCTTCATTTGATGGACACAGAGGCTGCGAGGATTGAATACTTAAATCCGTGTCTGTAACTGTCTGAAATTATGTTCCAACATATTTTGTTTTTGATATTATTCAGCACCATGCACATCGCATCATCTCTGGAGCTGCAACTTGGCATGTAAGTGACGTGCTGGAACTGAAATCGTCTGCACTTATTTTAATTTACACGTATCCTTTTAATGTTAATGATGGTGAAAGCTTTACGTTTAAACGCTTTAAAATAAGACAGAAGCAACGTGTCATGGCCTGAATTGTAAAAAGAAAAAAAAATCATTTACATACCCCAGGTTTATAAAAAAAACCCCTAAACTTTTTCTATGCCTTTTACTCAATAGTTCATTCTCTTTAACGTCCACTAGGAGCCGCTATTTTAGGTCCCCTATGAGGATGGATTTGTGTTTTATAGCAGTGCTTCTGCAGGATACCTTTTGATGGCATGTGATTTTTGTCGCACTTAACCAGAGGTTTCGGGATTGAATTTGACACGACTGGAGGAATCGTTTTCATTACCAAAGAAGCTTAATACTTCCTCTAATTAACTTGAGGCTGCTCTATTGAAGCCAGATGGTTTGTTGAGGACACCTCTGGGTAGTTTAGACTACCTGCACAGACACACACTACTTATTAGTGCTATGCAATACAAACCTCTGTGCTGTATAACGAACATACACACATCAGTGCATGGATGTATGCACATGAACATAAAAACTGTTCTGGGGAAAAAAATAACTTCCTGTCAAATTTAATTGGTTGTTTATTGCGTGCTGCAGGCAGTGTCCAAACCATGAACTTTTTATAAAATCTGGACTCTAATCAAGTGTTTTGCACCAGTCAGGAAGCTGTATTATTGTTTGATGATGTGTGTGATGAGTCGATGTTTATAAAATTGAACATGTGTAGAACATGTGGAAGTTTATGTCTCTTGCAATACATTCAGTGTCTCTGCAGCAGGCTTAAATCTCAGTGGGAGTCTGTGTCTGTAGGTTTTAAAACAAGCTTTCGTGGCCTCATCTGTGCATTTCATTGTTGTTTTTTGTTTTTTCCATGCACAGGCCAAATGTTTGTGGTGACCAGGAGATGTCCATGTTAGGGGGGCGTCAGCCTTGTGTCCAGGCTTTCACCCGCATGGTTAAAGTGTGGAAACAGGGCTGCAGCAGTCATAGATGGTGCATGGGCTATGAGAGAAGGTAAGAGCAAAGATACTTTCACAAACCACAGTCACCTTAGTAATATCTATTGCTATTACATTTAGACATCTCAATTATAAAAGCACAGCTGGAGCTAGCTAAGTCCTGCTTGTGTTTTACACAAATGACCCACGACTAAGTCCAAGTTTTTCTGGTCCAGCCTCATGTCTTTTCCATTTATAAGCTCAACTGGAATGACAAGGGCTGGAAAGGGGCAGTTACTCTGAGGGTCACACAGCTGATTCATTTTAAGTGACAGAAGTTCTGCTCTAAATATGCAAAACCGGCCTCATTCTGAAAATGACCTTTAGCACCACTCATATAATTGGCTTATCCTGATCATTTGAGCTGAATTAGTTCTTTTTATTTGTAAGTATTTGAATAAAACAGATATGTATTTTATATTATAGTGAGTTGTAATAATAAATATTGTACCGTTTATAGGCTATATTACTTTTAAAGAATCTTAATAATTTGCATAACATTCTGAATGAACATCAAGGAAAGTCTGTTATGCTATTATAACATGATTTCTCTTCCTTAGGACAGCGTACTACACAGTGTACAAACAGGTATACAGCATGGATTTTCACACAGTATACAAGTGCTGCCCTGGCTGGATGCGGATAGGTGAAGAGATGGGCTGTCTGCATAGTGAGCAATATCTTTTTAAATTCACACGCACCATGCAGCTGCTTTTGATATTTCTTTCAAGCAGTTGTATACATTAGTTTGATGTTTGATGTAATAACTGAGCTGGAAAATTGTCCATTGCATGCATCAATAGCCTTAAGGTGTATGATATGTTGTGTCCGCAGGGGTCTGTGGTGCAAATACATGTTTCAATGGAGGTCAATGTGCAGAGACTGGAGACAAGATATGTCAGTGTCCCCTGGGCTTCAAAGGAACGCGGTGCCAGTATGGTGAGTTTTCTTTCCCATCTGGTAAAAGAGTTCATCATCTTTATAAACCTGAGTAGTCCATTCCTTTGCATTGCAGCCCTTTACAGCCTGTACAGCAATAAGCTGAGTGCAACTTTGCAAGCCAGTGAGCTTACTTACATCTTCAGAGGACAACATGTTGTTAAAGCTTTAATAGGCCCAGGTCAGACCTTATGCTTTCACTTTGCTAATGCAGAATGAGCCTGTAGTGTAGCTGTGTTTGGATGAAGCTGCTCTGTAGGGGTCTCTGGGTAGTTAAAGGAGGAAGAAATGCTCTCTGGGAGGAATGGTTTCCTTTGAAGGCTTAAGCCTGGAGTGCTGTGGCTAACCCAGCTGAGCCTCCACTCTATAAATCTGTATGTTAGTAAGAGTATACGCAGTTCTAGTCTTATATGGTTAAAACAGAAAAAACAGTAAAATTTTGTTCCATATGACACTATTTTACTTTAGGAATAATAGTTTGAAATTTCTGTAATACTTAAGATTACCTTCTATTTTATCTCTGTTTTTGCTGTGAAAAGCCATGTAAAGTAATAGTTCAACATTTTGGAAAAAAAAGGTTATTCAAGGTTAGTTTAGCATAGCATAGAGACTGGAAACACAGGTAATCATCTCTCCTGGCTTTATGTTCCAGCACTTTTAGAGCTCTCAGTTTGGAGGCAAGTCAGCATTTTACCTTTAAAATGATTAAATTGGTTATTATAGTCCACTAAATTGTATTTAAAAACCTGAAAGCTTACTAACTACAAAACATTCTGCATTTAAGAATTTAATAACATTACTGGAGAAAGAAAAAAAACTGAGCATAATACTCCAGAACCCCTCTGGCTCAGTCTTTATTTCACCTACATTGCAACTGAACAGTGACTCTCAGGGATCTGCCATCATTTAATGGTAAACCCTTACAGTAAACAAAATCTGACTGTCCCTCCTGTCTCTGAGCCCCGGCTGCGGCCTACGTCAACACGCAAACAGGAGGATGGTGGTTAGTGTTTTGGAGGAGTCCTGCTGAGACAGAATGCTGAACAGAGGATATTTGGTTCCCACCCCCCATGTGCTTGTAAACACTCAAACACACACACACACAGACACACCACTGCAGAGGCTTTCCCGTTTCATTCAATGGCTTTCCCAGGAGAGGGGGTTTGCCTGCCAGGGATTTTAAACCGGCCTTCCTCTTGCTTAGACATTTCACAGCTACGTGTCGTTGTTTGTTCGAGGTAGCTGTCCTGTGCGTTTGTTTTGACATGGCCTCTTTGGGTTTCACACATCGGAGTGACAGATTGGAAACAGATAGGGTTAGATAATAGATCTAATTAGATTACTCTAAGCTTTTTCTTTCTCTCTTGCACATCCAGTGCTGCGAACTCATCATCTGTTTTTGTAAAGCGTTTTTCCTTCAGTCATCTCTCGAGACAGATTTAACCTCACTACTCTGCCAGAATCATTATACAAGGAGAGAGTCAGCCAAGCTTCTGTTCAGCCAGGCTCCTTCTCTGAACCTCTTCTGCATGCAGAGGCATTTACACCGACAATCCTGTGTTGTAAGGGTTTGAGCAGTGGTATGAAGTTATTTTAGAACTTTTTAACTGTATTTTCTTACAAAAAAATACTGTTTCAGAATCCTTTTGGAAACTTTTCCAAGGTTCGTACCACTACTTTCTACTAAAATACTGCCGTTAAGTTTCTGCAGAGGCAACATGTGCTTTTGCTGTGATTGAACAATGGCTGAGGTATGCAATAACATACAAGGCTGATAATAACAACAGGTTGTTCTTTGACTGTTAAAACAATCATGGGAAAACACAGAACTTTCAAATAGTTTAGAAAAAACATCCAGCAAATGATGAGAACAAAGATGTGAAAATCATCTCTGAAGCTATGACTTTCTGTTAACACACTCAACACACTGTTGGCCATGAGCATCATCTTACATAACCAGCGTCTAAGATTTAGTCACATCTAGTGGTGAGGTTGCAAGTTGCACCTGACTTAACACTGCGCTGCTCATCCTCTCCTTCATGCAGAAGAACCACAAAGAACTGCAAAACTCCTCCAGGTCCTCTTTAGAGTCAGTATTTGGTTTGTACCAATAAACTGAACAATGAGCCATTCCAGAAAACTTGATTTATTTCTTAATAAACAAAATTAGATCAGGAAAACCTGCCGTGTGTGCATTGTGGATATTTGGCATGTATTGCGCATCCCAGCATAACGTAAGTACCAGATGAGTCTGCAACTATACCTCAACCAGGCAACCCTGGATATCCGCATGCACACACTGAGACCCAAAGGTTTTGCCAGGGAATCCTCTTGATTATTAGATTTACATTGTGAGCTTTAGCTTTCCACATTGAAAGACTTATTAGGGTCATCTGTGTTTCATGTATGATGAAGAAAAATCAAATATGGTACAGAGAGGCAGGAGGGTTGACCTCTGTAGATTTATCTTGGAGTATAAGCTGAAGGCAACTGGATTTTTGTTTATGAGGATTTTTTCATGAGGCTTTGTCAGATTTATTATATGGGGTTTCCTGCATGTTTGCATCCTTTCCTTTGTCCTCTTAATCCTACTGCATGTAATGACTACAGACTGTTGCATGTCAATGTTTGATATTTTCACTCTGCATTTTTCTTTACAGAGATTTTCAGCATCTTTTAGCTTTTACTTCTATCATCATTTTAATCAGTCTCATCACTCTCATTACCCTACTGGTCACAGCAGACAGCTGTTCTCTGCAAAAAAGCTATAAAACCTGCTTTACTACTTAATGTTGGGCAAACATTTGCCAGGTGGACAGTAACATTGCCTCAAATCATGATGATGCTCTGTAACTGTTGGATCTGTAAAAAAGCATCTTTCTAACAAGTTCAGCAAACTTAAAAGGTGATTGTAAATCTGTGTTTTGTTTACAGCTTGTTTTTGCTGCCCCAAGTGGCCAAAAACTTGCTACTGCAGGTTTAAAGAATTTGTTTCCTTTTGAGGGAGAAATGATACATGAAGCTTGGCCTTAACTGCAAATAAGGAGGTGAAATGGGGAAAAATATGATGACTCACTGTTCTTATGGAAAACGACCACTTCAATATCAGCCCTCAGGGAGCTTCAGATACCAGAAATATAATGAGGATAAATGATGAGACAGGGTCGCTGTAGAGACAACGTATCAGCATCACCTTTTCAACACAATTCACTTGTGCTCTACTCCTCAGTAGAAGCTGTTAAAGAACAACCCGTCTCCGATAATAGTTCAAGCGAGAATCAGTGTTTGGTTTCCTCTCCCCTCTTTTCAGCACCCATCTTAGATTAGCCCCTTGAACGCTAACTCTACGTTAACTCTCTTTGGTATTCTTGCCAAGTTTTGGTGTTAGAGCCCACTGTGTGTTGTGAGGGCCGACCAGCCACCTGCTTTCAATCTCTGATATGAGACAGAAGACACCGTCTGTGGAAACATATATAAGCCACTGACACCAAGGCCATGGTGTTGACAGTGTGAGGTAATAAACAGCCTGGATGCAGCCCAAGCATGTGCTGAGACACTGGAGCCTGCTCTGTAATGGATGCATTTATCCCTGTATGTGAGTGCCACCCTGTCTCACTCTATTAAGGCTTTGGATTAGGCGTCGCTTTGGTTAAACTGGTGCGTGGGTCTGCATGAAATTAAGAGAACACAGGCAGGGAACAGTGTGAGGACAGAAACCATCTGGTCCTCACTAAAGGAGTCTGGCTGTTTTCAGAGCACTTTATAGACGAGTGAGTACTGACAGTACCCAAGACTGGATCCTGTTTTTACTGGAGTGTTTAGCTGTGATGAGATGGCTAATGACGTCAGATGATATTAGGATTTTTTATGCATTTCAGAAAAGAGGTGGTGATTCAGATTGTGATGGTGACAGTTTTAGATGCAAGGAAAATGTGTGGATAAACTGAATTTGGTTGTTCCTTTTGGTGAATTATCTTTGCCAATAAAAGTGCTGGGTTATCACTGAGCAATCGCTGCAGGGAACTCTGTAGAAAACTTTACAGTTGTCATAGTTGTAATGTAAATCACTGTTTCACACATGGGAATCATCTTTCTTTATATGAACTTGAGTGTTTAATCCCCAGGACCTTGGCTTCGTCTCCCAGTGGCTCAGTTCTCACCACAATCACTGAGCTCACGTCTGGTTCCTTTCCCTATTAAATAAAACACACCTGTCTCTGTATATGTCCATAACCCCATACACAAGCTTATGTCCATGTATGTAAAACCCCTGGACATAGGCTTGTGTATGGGGTTATAATGCTATATGTATTAAGTTTTGCTGTGAGTGAAACTAGTGTTTTTCTATTATCTATTGCATAAAAAAGATGATATGTATACTTGTTGTGGGTCAAAACATTGAGTTATTGTCCTTGAGTGTTACCTTCATTTAATTTTAAAGCTGTAGATTTAAAAAGTTCAGAGTGTTCCTGAGTATGGTGTCTCATTGTTCCCTTTCCTGTGAAGAATATAAACAAGACAGGTGTTTTTGTAATCTGCATTCATTATGACTGACTGTGTTTGTGCATCACTTGAGGACTCAGCTGAGAAGTTGAAGAAACTTCTCTCCTCCATTTTCTGCTCTGTTGCACTATAACGCCTCACTCTTGTCGAGGGTATAAAACTGAGCAAATTTCATTCACTTTTTCATGCAATTGTGTTCAGTTGTTACGGCAGGTGCTTCTGATCTGCTTTGCAATGTGGCTGAAAATATACTCATCTTGGCAAAACTCTAGAAAAATAATACGGTCACGTCCTGTTATTGTGTAGATCTGATGTCCTTTATCAATCTTAAGTTAGTATTTGATCTTTCCTCCTACATTGCTTTCTCATAGCCTAGGCATTAATATCATATATCCCTACATGCAGCTCTCTGTTGGATAGGAGGGAAAAATCTGTACTGTATTCATTTTATTGCTATGGCTGCTCTTGCATTGAACCCTGACTAGAGTGCCTGTGAAAGAATTTGTCTTTAAAAACGGAGGGGAAGTATATTTTCTTTCAGATTTCCCAGAGTAATAACCTCAAAGATGCAGTGAAGTCAAAATTTTAAGGTGTGGTTGTATCAAGAGCTAAGCTGATGCAAAGTAAATAAATGAAGACCTAGATTATTTTTGGTGAAAATTGTGTTGTTAACCCTGATAAAGTTAAGAAAAACATGGAGTAAAAGATGATTTAGTAGCTCTTGTGGTTATTTATACAACTTTAGGGAGCACGTCTTTCACAGATCTGGTATGGCTCTTTTACTTTGTGTTATGCTTAACCTCTTAGACTTATTTTTCTCAGTTCCTCAACATTCAGTCATAATTTTTGTCGTAAAATGGGGTGATGACATAATCTGGTTTGTAAAAACATTTATGCACCAAATTCTCTTGGTTTTAGCACTGCTTAATCCCAGATCCTGGACCCCAATCTGAAAGCCCAGTTAACAGATTAAAGAGCTTGAACTGTGTCAAGGCGAGCAGCGGACTGTGTTTTGAATCAAGATATGATGGGAACCATATGGTTGTAACGACGGCAGACCTTATTGTTTGTTTTGGTCTCATTTCAAAGATTCCTTAAACCAAAATTTAGACGCTATGGCCGCTGTGGTGCTTAAGTTTTTGAGGTGTGGATGTCTCGATATTCTTTGTTTTCATAGAGAAATGCGGCGCAGACCTCATGATTAACCTCTGACAGGTTTGTCTTTGCTTTGGCTAGCAGCTTGCTCGCTCTGTTTGTTGGAGGTTAACAAAAAAAGGTTTACTGAATACTATGCTAACACTGTAGGCCTGCAGAAATGAACAGATCCTTTCAATGTTGGCTGCTCTGGTGTATTATGAACCTCATCACTGAATATTTATCTCTTCAGACATTTTCTTTGGACACCCAGAACTGTACTTGAGCGAAAACATTAAAAGATATTACTTAAGGCAATTATTTATGGTAAAGATCAGCTTTTGAAAACTGAGTAAAAAACCCACTTTGGCTTCTGGTAGGATAACTCAGATTCCAGTAACAGAGACAAGCTTTACTGGACACTATATTATTGTTTTTTTTCCACATATCAGCCACAGCTGTTCTGTTTCAAGTGCTGTCTTTTATTACGGACAGGAAGCTGAACGTTGTAGTCTTGTGTAATCGAGTGATTGAATGCGAGTGAATCTACCTCACTTGAGGATGATTGGATCTGTGATGCAAAGGAGAAAACAAAGTAATAAAAAAGAAGTCCAGTCAATAAACCTAAATTTTATGTACAGGCTCAAAATCACAAATTTTCTTCTGTTGGCTTCGCAATCCATACTGCAACACAAGACCCTTGAGATCCTAGATTTGTAGAAGGAACAATTTCCCACAGAAAAATTTAAATGTGCAATGAATTATAAAAATGACCTCCTCTCCACTATGGACACTTGGAAAGAAGCCCGACTAGGCTACAAACACACAAGAGACACAAAGTAGAAACGTTATATTCCACATTATGACTAAGATGGCTTTCTCTGGGCCTTGAGTACCTCCCCTTCCTGTTTTCATTCCTCAAGTCTGCCCATTAACTGTGTGGATGTAGGAATCACATGCCAAGAATCCGGCTTGAAGGTAGCCGGCCTGACAGGAGAACAGACTGAGCTATGAAAGTGCTACATACTTAGCATAGCTATCAGAGGAAGAAGCTCATTAAAGCCCTAATGACTGCCATATGGCTGGAAGGTTCTCACACACTAAACAAGCACACCGTCATCTCCTCAAATGCATCAAGGCACCATTGTTTACCAGACTAATGCTGAGAGGGCTGAAGCTAATGGTCTGTGTGATTGACCATGTGCTCCCGATCCTGAACAGTAGCAGAGAAGCACTCTCAGATTAAAAAAGTTCATCCTCCTTGAACTTGGGTTGGCTGCGCCCATGTGTTAGCATGAGGTTTGAGAAAATACGCTCATGAAAGAGCGGACATGACACATCCTTCATGTGGGCACTTGGGTATATTGCAATGGTCCCCCCTTAGCTTAAAAACCTCTTGATAATGGCTCTGTAGCATGGTAGCAAAAGAAATATAAACTTCTTTTAACCTTCTTCAGTCAGAACACTGCATAAATACCTGACTTCTGGCCCCATGGTGCAGCTGTTTGGCTACAAAATAAGGGAGTAAAGATGATTGTTTTTCAGTATGAGCTTTTGGGAGCAACTTTTCTGTCATTTTTGTGTCTTTCTGAAATATTCTCATTCCCCTTTGTGTTATGTCGAAGGCTGTCATGGAGACGAGCTAGCTAACCTGCCGTTGGTCACGTGGACATAGAGTGCTTATCAAGTTTTGGAGAGATGTGAATCTGTGTAGAAGGTAAATTATTTCCTTTTGAGGGTTGACAATTACTTTAGCAGACACCTTTAATATGCATCAGAGGAACTGATCAATAGACTTTGATTTTTTTCCACAGATAATTTTTTAGACTGAGGTTGGGTTGTTCCAAGATTGAAATAATAATGTAATGCAATATTTGCAAGAGTGATTTTTGCAGAAATGTCATCCTTAACACAAATTTGCTTAATCCATGTGTGTAAAATCAGCCCCAAATTGTTGCTTCCTTTTTTTGCTGTGAGATGCCAAGAATAGTCCCATACCTGCTCAACATAAGGTATATAAATCTTCAGCGACGTGTCATCCTTTCCGTGGAAAACTTTTTTATCCTATCTATTGGTGAACCAAACAGGATGCCTTTTCCAGATGTATCTGACAGAGGTTTCATGCAGTTAAAGTGCAGGTATTGTTTCAAAATAAGTTTGTTCATTTGGGGTTTTTAGGATTTTTTTGATTAATAGTCCTGCAGAATAAAGTGTATAACCCAGAGACCCAATCCTCAAACTACACATCTGTGAGTAGACACTTTTTTCACACAAGTGAGTCAATGAAGTTTCCAGTATATTATATTTTTCAATAATATTCCATACTGATGGATATAAAATTGAGTGGTGATCATTGCAGTTTTATTTGGGACTGATATTAGTCATGCATGAACTTCAGTTAATGGGCATAATGTACAATTTGTTGCCAATAGGTGAAAAAATCACTTGTTACAAAAAAGAATAGCACCTACTTTCCATCCTTCAACTCATTTTTCCCTGCTGAGAAGAAACAAATTAAATTTTATTAATGCTATAAAAAGCGAAAAAGGAAAAATCTGAGCACAGCAAATGAAGAAACTATCCCACTAAGACTGTCCCATGTGATTCAAACATAAACTGTGAAACTCTGAAAATCACTATTATATTAAAGCATAAATTCTGTGTCGAAGGGGGCAAATGGAAACCATGTGAGCCGCTGGGGTGAAGTGGTAGAAGCAGGAAAACATGTGGTCCAAAATGTACAGGATTACATCCAACGGTTACCCATCCAACGGATAATAATACACCTAAAAAGGGCTCTGCAGCATCAAACACTACCTTTATTCTTTACTCTATTATTAGGGGTTTGAATGAGGACCTAATGTCAGCCGCTATTCTTCCTCAGTGGTGACAGGCATGATTGATTGTGTCCCTTTCTAATGCTCGCTGTCTGTTTCATTCAATCCAACATCTTGAAAACAATCCAGCTTTTGTCTCATCTTTAGTAACTACTGAGCTGATTTTTAAAGCCTACTTTCCTCTCTGTGGCAGGTTCCTTAAAGCTCCTCCGCTGTCCATGAAAGACCTTTGATTGTTGGTCTAGTTCACAGGATCTTGTGTTTTTCCTAAAACCACTTGATGGATCCTTTCTTTTCTTTTCTTAAATGGTCTTTAAAGTAAACTGTGAGAATAACTAAGAATAATTAAGCAACATGTTGTCCTTGGATTAAATTTGTAATTTTTTGGTATTATTGGTTTTAAATCATCATAGTTGAAGTTAACTATGTGGCCCTTAAAATACAGCATTGGAGAATGCAAAGTTATAGCTAAGTGTGTGTGCCAAATTTTATGGACATCCATCAAATAGTCATTAAGATATTTTGTTTAAAAATAAAAATGTCAACCTGTTGGTGCTGCTAAAGGAAGGGTTATCGCCAAAGTCAGTATGATTCATCCACTGGGGGACACGGTGTCTGTACAAAATGTTGTGATATTCTTTGTCCAACTTGAGAAGTTTCAGTCTGACTAAAGTGATGGAGAGATTGTCAGATCGGCACCAATGCAGCTCTGAAATTTTAAATAAATAATCATAACAAATAATGAGTTCAGCGCGCAAATCATAATAGTGAATTCACCAGAGAGTGAACCTTTCAAATCATCAGGTGGAAGGTCTCAGAATTAATATATTACAGCTTAAGGCCAAATCGTGACTTTAGCGGTTTTATTATCTGGCCCTGCTGCAACAGTCTGTCCACTGTTGAAATGAGCAGTCAACAGTTCTCATTTGCAGCCTTTGATTTATTTGAAGGTTTGATGTTGCAATATGACATATCTTGTCTACTTTTGGTGATGTGTCATTCTCAGTTAAATGAAAAAAGCTTGAAAAATTCAGGCCTTTTTTCATTCATAGTGAATGCTATTGAATGTAACTGAATAACGCTGGCCCTCAGGAGAAACTATGGCCACTCAATTGTAGAACATGTGAAAGGTTTCATATGAAATTTTTTTTAAAAATATTAATAAAAAACTACATTCCATTTTAAAATCCTACACACTGGACCTTTAACAGATCAGCACTGCAGGTTTTCTTCTTAAATAAAAGTTGCCAGCCCAGCTGTTGTAATAGACAATTTGCTTGGTCAGTTGCATTCCTTCTCAGTCCCCATTTGTTATAATAGAAATGTGGGAATAAAGACTTAGGAAATGTAGGAAATACAAGTCATTCCTGCCAGAGACTTAGATTTCACCTGCTGAGAAAGAAGCAGTAAATCACCGCCGAACACTAAGGTCTGAGATCTGAGCCCTCCGCGTTGATTGAACGTTGCTGAGAGACATGCAGCACAGCTGAGGCCTGCTGATTCAGTTATTGATCTTCACTTTCTTTGTCTAATCTTTCTAACATGAGGGAAATGGACACATGGTCAAAGATTTGTTGATTTATTAAATGTAAAACTACTTCAAATAGTCTTTTTGGAGGAAGAGCTGTGGTCCTTGGAGGGACTGGAAAGGGGAGGCGCTGTCCTACAGAGGACAAGTAATGTCAATAACACCTGATGAGATAAGCAGGAATCGGGACTCGGTGACTTGTGTTTCTGCAGAAAACACAAGAACATTCAAGAAGCTGTCTGTTTTCTCTGTTACCTGATGGGAAACAATTTCACTACCATTCATAAAACCAACAGGAGACCAACACTTTCCATTTAATTCGAACCATAAATGATCTGTTTTAAAAAGATGTTTAGCTGATAGATTTGAACAATACAACAGTACTTTTGAGTTGCATTTAAGACATTATGTTTATAAGACAGTGTCAGAAAATTATTGAGTTAAAAAGTGATAGAAAGGGATGAATAGTACTGTGCAAAGACATACAGATGTGTTTTGGAAATGTATGAAAGAATGACTAGGTGCTGAAGCAAGTGTCTGTAAGTATGTGTCATCTATTCTGACAGTCCATCAGTCAGATGAAGATGGATGATGTGGATTTGTAGGTACGAGGCTCAGAAGCCACATGAGGGAGTCAGGACTGGTGAATATTAGGGAAAAGGCTGCAAGTATTTGAGTGTCAGAGGACTTAGAGCTAAAGGGAGTGCTGCGCTTTAGTTTTAGGAGGGCCACAGTAACTTAAAATGTTATTAATCAATTGTGTTGCTTTCTGTCCGAGTGACTGTCCAATGTCCATGTTTTTATGGTCTGTTGTCCTGGAGCATTTACAGTTTACATTAAGAGTCATGAAGAAAGTTTTTCCCTAAACCAAAGCAACAAAAGCATTAAGACTCTCCCTTACTGTTGATAAAGCTGTAATTTGTCTTTTGAGACATTTTTTCATTGATGATTAAAGGTCTTTAAGTGACATCATGCAGGTCTGTAGAGTCTTATCAAAATTCATGCACGCGTGTGTGTAACCACATGTACTTACTGCACGCGGGTGGCCTTTGCAACAGGCCCACATCTGCGATCACAACAGCAGAGCAGTCAGAAATGGTTATCTTGGTGCCAGTGTGTGCTAAGAGCAAAACTGTTTGGATACAGAGTCAAATAAGATGATTTAAATTCACTCAGTTTTGCATCAGTTGCAGTTGACTGGATTGGGGCAGCAAGGGGGGGATGTACAGGTACACATGTAATGAGAAATGCTGAGTTAATGAAGCAATAAACCAGTAGAGGCTGTGGTTCCCAGTGAGCATCTGAGAGGTGTTGTTATGCATGAGTGGAAGGTTTAACACGATGCCCCATCTGGAACTATTTATGATTACTCTTTTACTCTACTAATCTATGTACCACAATGGATGAAAGCAGTGCAAAACTCCAAAGGAAAGCTCAGGATACCCAAAGGCCAAGTATTAAACTTTAAGTCCATGAGTGTTTTATAGACTGAAGGAAAATGTGAGCATCTGTGACTTTATATGTATATTCCTGTAAATGTATGTAAGTTTGTATTTGCGGCTTGCTGACAACTTTGTCAGTTATTAGAGAATAATATTCCAAATGTAAACCTCTTTGAACACAGAAGTTGTGGCAGTCAACAAAACTGAAGGGAATAGCCTGAGTGACCTGACAGTCAATGTTAATATTACACCTTCCAAACTATTATGGAACATTTTCAAATGAAAATATTGAATGTAAAATGTTGAAAAATAGCTATATTTTTATTGTATATTTTATCAAGTTATGTACTTCATAAGAGTGATCAAATTCTGAAAAATCTGTATTTTTATTCAAGATAAAGAAGCTTTTTATCCGTCACCTGTTGCTAACTTTAAAGGTAAAACCAGTCAGAGGATGAGGAAGGAAGTCAGCAAATGTGACCAAACCTAACGTGTAAAACTTTGATATCTTTTCTGTCTGAGTCCTCCAGTGATGTCAATCATATCTGCATTGATGACTTTTTTCATTGTTTTTATTGAAGCATATTAGCAGAGATTACACACTGTGTCTTCAAAAAATAATTGTCCAACTTGAGAGACAGACAGTTATTTTTCGTGTGTTGATTAATTTTCTAATGTTTTCAGTACAGTCTTTCTTCTAAAAGAAACATGTTTTTTTTTTACATCCAGAACATTTCTATATTTTTAATGTTGTTATGTGTGTTTATTCCTTTTTATGGCCCTGATCCTCACACCAACACGTATGTAAAATGTCTACATTGAGTTAAAAATTTAATGATCCTCACACCCACAGTGGCTGATAAACAGTTATTCTGCTTTTCTATTTAAGGACTTGAGTAACAATAGGAAATCCTTGCTTCAGCTTTTCTGGTGAGGAAATATTTTTTTTGTCAATGAACATGTGGTTTAAAAGCGGACCATGCACATTCTTCTCAACTTTCTCTTCAAACCAAATCTATTTAACAGATCTCATCCTACAGTGTCAAACCTTCCTGCATATTTTAGTGACATTCTCAGGAATTTTCTTCCTATTTTGATTTCTAGACTTAAGAAAAAGTGATAATCTCCTTGCTATAAAGCTATTTTTATGCTACTAATAAGCTCCTTACTTCTCTCTCTCTCTGATTGTTGTGTAAACCACTGGAGTATATTTTTGGCTGCTGAGGCTTATGTTCAGTAAATCTTCTTATATTTCATTTTCTGTTTGTGTATCGTAATCCTCTAAGTCTCCTAAATGATGCATTCTATAGTTAAATAACGGTTGGTCCAAGAGTCATCACACTAATAGCTCAGTTATTTTTGGTCTCATTTCGAGCACTTTTTATTTCAGCATTATGTGCATTTGATGACTGCCAGGTTAGGGTTGGCGAGAATGTCTAATGACTCTGTAAAAAGGCAAAGCCTCAAGGTCACAACTGGCAAAATTTGGAAATCTGGATCATGAAACTGTGTGGATTTCTGCCTTTATTTGAGGTCTCATTTGTATAAAAGTTTCCTTTGAGGTTACTGTTAAACTAAAGGGTATATTTAGGAACAGCGATGAGTTGTGGTAGCACATTTTGGTCAACCTTCCCAAATGTTTTGACAGGCCCTGAATTAATGTTCCTTCAAATTCGGTTTCAGTCTCTGCCCAGCAATTTGATGCTGATCACAAATGACCCCAAGTTGATATGAAAATCTCAATATGGCTCTCAAGTGCATCAAAGTGGAGATGTGCAAGGCAGCAGAGCCCTGAGGTTACAGGTCCATGTCACCTTAACATAGATGAATGAAAAGTGCAAAGCAGGGTTGCTCCTCTGTGTGTGACTGTTTTCAGGGACAGAAGGTTTCTTAGACAAGAGAAATGTGCTGAACACTGGTCTTCTGTGTCACTGAAGACGCGTAAAGGCCATAGTAGGAAAACGCAGCCAAGGATGCCTGTATAGAGTGAATGCAAAGCTGAGGAAAACAATGCACATTGAAGAAAAGTGTGTGCATTGTTTGTGATAATCAGCTCAATTGATCATCTTCAGAAACTTCTGAGAGCCTGCCTCCTCAGATGACCTGGATGACATTGCATGCCCTTGGAAACCAAGTGTGGGTGTGGCCTGAAAAACAAATATGGCGACCCATCCTTAGTTTCTGAGGTCCTGCAATTTTCTGCAACTGCAAACTGCAACTGTTTAAGTTTTGCTCTTCTTTCCCCCAGAGGTGCTGCCTCATTACCTGCAGCAGACTTGATTACATACAGGTTGAAGATCAGAAAACAAACTATTATTATTACAATTACTATTAACGACTACTATTACAACCTAATAACTGAACTAACTCAGCAGCTTGTTTCATCTACTGTTACAAATGATTTCATGTCTCTTTCTCTCCATGCAAAGATATATTAGAAATAAATGTGGTCACTATGATGGAACACTGCTTGTCCAAACCATTCAGCTTTGCATCCCATCAATTTACAAAGATCTGGGGTTACAATAATGCATCTCACATGGTCAGCTGGAGACAATTCTGTCCAAAAGGACTGCTGTGGTTTTGTGCTATTTAATTCAGCCAGTAGCTCCATTCATATATTTTTTAAACATACCCGGTGAATTTTTTTGTTTATTCATGTGCATGCACATGGAAGAAGAGACAATTTATCTAAGCAACAGAGGCTGTTTATCATATCCTGTTGTCTGTTTATAATACTCGCCAAGTTGTCCCTGCTCCACGGGTGTCTTCCTGGCAAGGGAAACAGATGAAATACAGTGTGGACACAACTGAAAAGACCCTGAATGGACCCACAGGAGAATACTGGCAATGCCCCGAGTTTAAACAGAGGGTTCAGGTTTTATAGCATGAGGGCCTTGGAGCAGATCTTTGCATATTGGCAATGCCTTTAAATGTATGTTTTTTATATTAATGTTTGCATAAATACCTCAACACCATAATTTAGGGAAAGTGGAATTGCACTGATGCAATTAAAGCCTAAGTTTAAAACTTTAATTACAAGCTTGGTTATGATCAGATGCACCTTTGTGTTTTTTAAGGAGAAACCACAGAGTGCAGAGTAACTAGTTGTCATGTGATCTTAATGAAGCTGCCAAACATCTTGTTACAGTAAAACCAGCTGCTCTCTACCTCTCAGTGCCTCTTGCTTTCTTCCTTTTCACTCTGTTTCTCCAAATTGTGCTTCTGAAATTTCCTGTTATTCAAAGATAAACAAACTATTGCTCAATGCAAAGCTAAGGGATTCCATTAAGTCTTTTCACAGATGGGGATGAAAATACTCAAAAACTTTTCCTTCCCCTCCTGTAGAGTTTTCCACTTTGACAGGGAGGGTGTCCATGCAAGTGCAATGCATTTCTCTTTCACCATCTCTTTTTTCTCAAGCAAACATAAAACAGTGTATCATCTGTGAAAGGTTTGTCTATGCTGCTGCCACATGGACAACGACTACAGTAGCAATAACAGCAGTTTCATCGGATTTACAAGCATCAGGATAAAGGTCATGGAACATAACACTGAATGTTTTCACCAAACACAATAATATTTTCTGTCGGAAACTATTTCATTCAGCCTCATTTGAAAGACATAAAATATTCCTCTTACCTTCTTTTTTATACACATTCAAACAGCCTAGAAATATGCAAGAGTACCAAGGATTCGAGCAAGAATTCTGTCAACATTAAACATTTTTATCACCAGTGATCCTAGTAAAGTTGAAAGATGCATCACTGTTTTTTCAACCTAAATATGAACTGCAGAGTGGGTTTCACTGAAGTGTTCTGATATTTTGAATGTCATATTTTATATTTAGTACAGCAGAAAATATTTGAGTTAACTGTTGTGCTTTGCTTTATTTACATCATTATGACTTCTGCAAATAAAACTACTTTCCAAAACCACTTAAACATTTTGCTGCTACCAACTGAAACATAAGGCAAATCCATCCTGCTATAAATCTTAGCCAGTGATCGGTGCAGTAAAAAATGACACTCGCCATATTGATTTACCATGTGTCATAGATTATTGTATTTGCATGTGTTGCTGTTGCATGCATCAGAAAGTATGATATGTTTAAAGACATTCTTTAGTGGTGAAGCACAGTTGATAGGAATTAATATACAACAGCACTGCAACAAGGAACTAACCTGGAGGCCATTTCATCCTCAGAGAGAAGTAAGAAATCATGGGAAACATTCATAAAAACAGAGTGGGTAAACATAAGGTTTATTTGGAAAAAGATTAGATTTAGATTTAAATGACAGAGCGGATGTACTGGCAAATGTTTTACAAAGTGAGGAAGTAAAAGACTCTGGATTGAAGAGTCTGGATTGTTTCTTGGTCTACATGATTCTCGATATAAGTCTTCTGTTTAAATGGTCAAATTTCAACATGAAGGAAGACAGAGTTGTTGTTGTAGCTTATCCTGTTCTTCTATCCCCCCCCCCCCCAGAACTGCACTAATTCTCAAAAGACAACAACAGTTTGTTTCTTTCATCTGGGAGGTACATAGTGGACATCAAAGCGTTTCAGTCGTAGAAGCTGCCATGAGAGGCAGCAGGTTCGTGCTCCACAGAGGGATAAGTGACAATAAACTCTTCAGAAAGTTTGGTTAATTTCCGTCCTGCTGAAAAGGAGAGAGAAAGAAAGAAAGAAAGAACGAGGGGTTAGCAGAAAGGGGCTTTTCATTCCTCACAATTGATTTTGCTGCAGTGTTTTGTGGACCATGCATTGTGTTTTTCCTAATGCTGGTCCTTGTCTTTCAGATGTTAACGAATGTGAAGTGGATGAAGGAGGCTGTGAGGGGTACTGTTGCAACACCATTGGCAGCTTCTACTGCAAGTGTCCTGAGGGCAGTAGACTGGGGCCAGATGGCAAAGCATGTCACGGTAAGATGGACATCTGGATGTAGCCGGTGTGCACGAAACACAGACAGACTGGAGCAGGCTCTCAGCAGGGGCCTCCTGCACTGTTTTAAGAGTTTTCCTTTTTTACATCAGAATAAAAATGAATGAAGATACCTGTCATGTTTTCAAAGAGGCCTGCATAGTGTAGCAGGCCTTAAATGGAAATAGAGTGACACATATACTACAGGGGTAAAAAGTGTGGAGCTCTTACATCCTAAAATGCTCTTTAATGCTTTATGTTATCAGGGTGTTAGGTTTCTAGAGAGATTTTTTTGTTGCATAAAAAATGCCCTTGCATAGACAGATCGAGGAAAAACAGCTGTCTCCAGTTCTGAACTTAGCAATACCTTTCACATATGGGGATCTACATCCCATATGTGAAATACAATGAAAAATATTCAATCGTTCTGGGTCATTAGATGGACAATTTCTTGTTTTGTTTTGACACACTAAGAATCTGCTCATTTGGACCTCGGGCTTAAATGAAAAATTAAACCAACCTCTCGGGCAGCTCCGCTTTCTAATAGCCCTCTCTCCTCAGACAGCATGTCTTCTCAGTTTGGCCGTCTCATCTGACAGAAATTCACTGAGTTAGCTGTTGGGCACTGAGGCCCATTTGTTCTTTGGAGCTACAGGTGTGAACAAGTGCCCCTGACCTTTAACCTTTCGGGCAGGATATTGTCACTTGGTAATAATTTAAACTCTTAGGGCTAACCACTGAAGACGACAGACGGAAGGAGCTTCAGCAGCTGTGAAGTTCTTCTTTTACTGGCTTTTGTGTGTGTGGTCGTATTTATGGGGTATGGCAGCCACTTTGGGTTTGAGCTCTAAAAGAAAAATAAAACTTTGAGGGATTTTTTGAAAGTTTTGTAATCTTTGTGGGACTCTCTCAAAGCTTAGTGTGCCACTCTGGAATCTGAGCTGTGTGAGCCCACTGAGCGACCTCCCTGCAACGCTGTTCTCAACCTTATTTTAGATGAAAATATAGTTGAAATCTCTTATTATGTTAGCCACACTAATCACTAAAGCAAACACATTCAGTATATCGTCTTAATAGGATAACACATTAAGATTTTAGCTCACATGCCAGAGTGCATATGGTATTCTTCTGTTTTTAATAAGTTCTGTTCTTGTGGCACCTGTTCATTAATTCCCGCCACCAAAGCAGCTTTCCTCAATGTTTGGTCCTCCATATTGTCTAGTTGTAGATGCTAACTCGGCAGCTCTGCTCATAACCAGACGGTGTCACGCGATACCATTCAGACCTCATGCCCCTCGACCTCTGACACCACCGCCGCTCCCACCCCTGCCGCCGCCACACACACAGCACCTCACCCATCGGTGAAAAGAAGCCATTGTGTGTCTCCCACTGAAATCCTCTTACATGAGGAGACCAATAAGTATATTAACCTTGACAAACCTTCCCCCTGCCTCTGTTGTTTTGCATGTTAGGCATCCTCTACAATAGCTGCCAATGTGTTAAAATACAAAAGAGCCCAGAATGACAGGACAGTTCATGAATATGTGGTTTTTCACAGGCTGTTTTATAATGAATATTTGTCTCGGCACGAAGGCAGATGTCTCAGTTAATTTAGAAAACCACTATGAATCCCTTTGATCACACTTGTCTATAAGCCGGCGATGAAAAGAATTCTTTTACTGGCAATAGACTTCCACTTTGACACCCCTTCTTCTCCTTTTAACCACTTTTATTGGAAACAGGCTAATTAAAATAGTCTTGAGATCTTGGAGACTGATTTTCCCATGGGCCTGTCATGTGCACACACACACACACATACACACACAAACACACAGAAACACCAACACACATGCAAAGTATTAAAAAATTATTCCCAATATTTGCTCTACTTGGGAAGTGCTTTGACCTCGGAGAAACCTAAATGATGGTAGTGTTGCATGCTCAAATAAACTGAACCACATGTTCTTAGTATTTAACACCCACCTCCCTCCAAAAAAAAGGGTAAATTTAACATTATTTCCCTCTCCTCACACACATGTGCTCTGTCATCACTCGTGCAAGCTGAAAAAAGCCCTTGCGAGTTTAAGAAGACGACCAGAGGGGGGTCAGGAGGATGTGTGATGTGTTGTCCAGATGTGTAGTGAAGCCTGATTGTCATTGAGTGGTGCGTTCAGGTACATTGTCTTCTCAGCTTGCCTTTGTCTCCGTGGAACATGAGCTTCAGTCTGACACACGTGCAGCCATATGCAATCTTCTCCTGTGCAGGAAACAAATTGATTGCATGCATGCTACTGCACACGCAGCTGAAAGGCCATTCATCATTCACAGTGAAGATCTTCAACATGTGCACTTTTGACTTTTTTTAAAATACTTTTTTTACTTTAGACTCAGAGCACAGGGTCTGTGTGGCGTTTTACCGTCCCTTAAAGACTCATTGACATATTGGCTGCCATAAAAGGAAAATGATAAACTGTGTAAAAACTTTTCAAAATAAAGGTTTTCTTCCATTATCAAAATTGTGGTGATTGTAGAGCTTTAACATGACTGCTGTGCTGTCCTGTGCATGTTATATTAAAAAACAGATCTCTGCAAAAGGTAAAACAGGGAAGAAATTTGACATCTGGTCAAAACTCTACAATTACAGCTCCTTAAATTTGTAATACTTAAAATGTGTTCTTCATTTTCCTTTAATTTGCTCACCACAGAAGGAATGTTTAATTAGACCGCCTCAAAGTTGGACGTGAGTTTTTATAAAGGATGTCATAAATGTCTTGTTTCTAAGGAGCTGCTCAATTTGAACTTCTATTCATTCAAGCTTTATTTTCCCTCAACTGACTGAATTACTCAATCTGCCTTTGTTCAGCAGAGCTCAAGCAGAAAGGCACTTTATATGGGTTTCTAATTGTACCACTAGCATACTTGTAAATGAAGACTTTCACACAGTCAGCAGCCAACTGAAATTCCTCACAATCCTAATATTTAATGTCTGCTCAAGGGGTTCTTGTTATTGTGCAGTCTTGTGGTTTATAGAAATATTCTGTTTTATGAAAAGATAGGTATCTTAATGAGCATTTTGCCTGTGTGTGGTTAGTGTAGAGTAATGTTCTGGGTATATGTGGACATGTTTTTAGATGTTAATGAGTGCGAGGAGCTCAACGGAGGATGCCAGCAAACATGCGTCAACACACAGGGCTCCTATCACTGTGAGTGCAGCGAAGGCTTCCGCATGCACGCTGACGGTCGGACCTGCATTGGTAAGTACTGAATAATAATCATTTGGCTACACTCGTGGTAATCATTTAAAAAAATCTCACTACTTCTCCACATGCTCTCCACATTTCCTTCATTAATATTTCTGAATATTTGCAAACATTTTCTCAATGATGTAGAGGAATAACATGGGTATAATACTGCTTAGAAGTATAAAAATAGATAGGAGATTGACACCATTTGTATATATTCATGGTCAAACCATAAGTGGGTTAGCTTAGCTTAGCATAAAGAATGAAAACATTGGAACAATTAGCCTGCCTCTGTCAGCAGTGAATAGGATCCATTTGTGAGCTCACTTATTAAAAAGTTATATCTTTTTTCTTTAATCCAGACAAATATCACCATGTAAAGAAAACAAGTTGTAGTGTTATGGAGGGTTGTATGAAGGCCTATTTTTTTTGGAAGAGTGATCATTTATTAGCTTGCAAACTTTTGGCAATGACTCTTTGCTCAGTTCTTAATTCAAAGTTCACATTATTTACTGAACGGGACTACTCTTAAACACCACCTTCTCTGTATCATTATTGGCTTCAGGAGAAAACCAAAAGAAACAAAATGGGTACTTATCTTTGATTACATGAGTAAAGGAATGAGCTTATTTCCTGACTTGTTGTGTTATCAAAAGTACGGTGTATTTATGAGTCACATAAAAAAATACTGTGTATTCTAAGGTGGTCCTGAAAATTAAGACAGCATACTGAAAAAGGAAAAGAGCATATTGAAAAAGAACAATAAAAAAATCAGAAAAATGCCAAAAAAAACAAAAAAACAAAAAAGAAAAAGTTTCCAGGGTCACCATGGATTTCTGTACAGTTAGTCCACCAAACGTAGCCCTTGTAATGTGTTAGTTTGCTGTTCATTTATTGTTATTAGTTCTAATTTGTTGCCATGCTTTGCATAGAACTTAGCAGCTGAGCCCCCACTGTTTTTCCTCTTCCTTTTTCAAAACTTTTATGGTTTTTCAAGCTGCGAGTATTTTATAATATTAATGAATTAGAATCACAGCTACCAAATGTCACAGTGTCAGCCAAGCGTGCAATAGCACCTGGCAGAATATCCCCTTCTCTGTACTGAAATTAATGCAGTAATGCTTTAATAATAGGAGTGTTAAACATCTATATTAATCCCAGTGACTGGAGAAAAATTCTGATATTTGATTTGAGAGGGGAAATATTAAATGGCAAAGTACTTTTTCCTATTTTAGCTCCATAAAACCTGTAAGTAATGAGAGAATTTGTTACTTGCTGAAAGTCAGTACCCCTCTGTTGCATTTGGGTTTTGTTTTTAGTTCTTAATGCTCCCATATTTTGACCACAGTTTAGCTGTAAGGGATAGGGATGAGGGCAGAGGGATAGCTAATTGTGTCTGTTGAAGTCATCAGTGTTAAAAGCCAGCCGTTCTCTTGGTTTTACAGCCCGTTTGTGTCATCATGTCTGTGTTTAGAGCACCCAGAAGGCACAGGGCTGATATTCATATTTGGCACATCATTAAATCACAGGAGTAATAGGATGGAAAGATCATTAGAAAGTAAGCAAGGGCACCCATTGGACCTGGTTTGAATATCACTTTCCAGTTTCCAGCCTTTACACGAGTGTTTTCCATAATTACACGGCTGCTGAAATTGAGGTGTGAAAGCCATTTTAGAAGGCCAACAAATTCAGTTACAACCTGTCATCCTGTGAGCGTTTGGATATTAACTGGTCAGAATCATTAAACTGTCAATAGATACCAGAGCTGATGTGCTTATTCATCCATGTTTCTATCTTTCTGTTCTGTTTAAGCTGTGAACTCCTGCTCTATATTAAACGGCGGTTGTGAACATAAGTGTGTGGAGATGGGAAACAGTCACTACAAATGTGAATGTCGGAAGAACTACCAGCTGAAGAGAGATGGGAGACACTGTGAATGTAAGTAAATTTGCCTGCAGATGTTTGCATTATGTGAGAATAAACTCAGAAACCTCGTAAGGTGTTTTTCTCATATGAATGAAGTGCTTCTACTGTTGCAGTTTGGACCAAATTGAAGCAAACATGAGAATTTTTGTGGCTTCTAGCATGTAAGGTAGGAAGGAATTTGAGGGCAGCTTTGGAGACAGTACAGTACAAGGCAGGAAGCAGGAGAGCAGATTCCTACTTCTCGATATCAAACGGTTGTTTTTGTTAATTATAGATATCACAACCAGACTCACAAAGTATTGGACTCTTTTTTTTGCTGTCTGAAAAAAGAGGCTACACGTGCAGGAGTCTAACCTAGATGTTAATCAGGAGTCAAGAGTTAAATCTGAGCTCATGAACTAACCAGCCGGGTCACAAAATCACCTGCTGGCCTGACCTGGCTCCATTTTTGTGTAAGTGTCCCTCTCTGTATGTGTGTGTGTGTCTGTGTGTGTCAGTAAGGGACCCCTGTGAGGAGAGGAATGGAGGCTGCGCCCAGCTGTGTCTTTCAGAAGGCAGCCGGGTTCACTGCAGCTGCCGACCTGGTTTTACTCCGGCTGGAGATGGCAGGAACTGTGAGGGTGAGAAGTCAAACACACACACACACACACACACACACACACACACACACACACACACACACCTACACACACACATGCAAATATACATTCCTCTTGCTTCATTTATGGGCTGAAATGCAAAGCCAAAGGAATCAGAGACCTGACAAAGCTGGAGGAAGTCTATATTACATATTCCTGGAATCTTTTAAACATCCAGATCATTTGAGAACATATGGAAGCATAGTTTTAAAATACTAACAGCGCTACAATATGTGCATTTGGGTCATTAAACTGAGCTCCAAACAGAGGCACTGTTAAATTTCTCCTTATCCTCAGCCCTCCTTAGATGCTTACTGAGCCCCTGGAGCCTGAGACACTTAAAGTTTTGTGTTTGTGTGTGTGTGTGTGTGTGAACTATCAATGTCCACGTGTGTCTGATTTAGAAATTGTGTGTTTTTGTTGTAGTATGAATCATAATAGCCCTGGGCTTTTTGGTACTGAGTAAACTGCGACTTAGCCAAGAAAGTTAAGTAGCTTATTTCCAGTCCAAGAGGACAGGAAGTCATATAAACTCTGACATGCTTTGGACCTTGGCTGCATCTCAAAATGACCAAAAGAAATGTTCTCATCTTTTACAATTTTGTAAAGTTAAGAAATCAGTAAATATATGATTTTTGTTTTCCTGTGTATCTTTTTGTGTCAATGCACAATATTGATGTGTTAACCATATTTTTAAAAATGCCTATCTGTGTTGATTTATCACATGAACACATTGACGAGTGCACTTCAGGCCATGCAAAGTGTTCCCATGGATGTGTCAACATGCTGGGTTCCTTCAGCTGTGTGTGTCATCCAGGGTTTGAGCTCGGAGCTGATGGCAAACAGTGCTACCGTAAGTGTTGACCACAGAAACTAACCAAAATTAAAACAGGTAGAACACAGCAATGTCTATTATGTAGATTCTACACTGACGTTTTAATTTGTTTTATGTAGAAAAATTTCCTTGCAATAAATCAAACTGATAAAGCAGACTCACACTTTCAGTCAAACATAATTAAATGATCATTTGCTTCATTATTGCAAAACAAAGATGACTTTCTTGACTAAATTCAGTGCATTGCTCTTAAGCTGCCCTCAAACACATACACAGGCTTGCAATGCATGAATGAATACTTGAAACATTGAAAAGAGCAAGGGTTTAAAGGAGGCATTTGGGATGACCAAAACACATTCAGATACACCTTAAAAATGTCCTGTCTGAACCTACTGCCATCTCTTTACTTATGTAGGTAATTATACTTAAAAAGCAGAGGAAATACCTTTTAAGTTTCTAATTCATTACAAAGTGTGCACTACATCAGTGCTGAAGAACGAATGTTTCCCTCTCCTCATCTGTACTACAATACTGGAACGAATCAAAATAGCCCTCATAAATGCCCCGTGATATTGTCTTTATGTTTCTGCTGGTTAATGCACTTAAATTGTGGTTTCGGTGCTCTCTCCTCCAGGCATTGAGATGGAGATTGTAAACAGCTGTGAGAAGAACAACGGAGGTTGCTCTCATCACTGTGAACACACCACCAACGGCCCACTCTGCTCCTGCAACCAAGGCTACCAGCTGGACCAGGACAGGAAGACGTGTGTGGGTAAGAACTGCTCTCTGTTATCCATGTTTAGTTCTAGTTTTCTCATTTTGATTCACTTTCTCACCCTCTGCGTCTGTCTTCCTGGTCATCTGTTGAAACTAACTCTGCTAACTCACCATTGTGTGCCTCCTCAGATAGTGACGAGTGTGTCAATCGGGAGTCCTGCTGCAGTCACTTCTGTAGAAACTACCCAGGTGGCTACGAATGCAGTTGCAGAGCTGGTTACAGACTACACCCGGACGGCTGTGGCTGTGATGGTGAGAGTGCTTGTTTGGTAGCAATACTTAGTCCGGTGCTTTTTAGTGTTTTCTGTGTTGTGGCTCAGTTGTGCAGCACAGGAATTCCCAGTGAACATTTGCAGACTGATTGCTTTGAAAGCTTTTCAGGGCCATTTTAGAGAAGAAAAAGAAGAAACAGAACATTTTTCTCATCAGGGAGTAAAATTTGCACAATTGAGAGCAACTGACAGATGGGTCGAATAAGTTAATTCAAATAAGTACTTTGAAGTGAAACAGAGAATTTTTTTTTTATTATTCTGACTGGAAAAAAAGTACAAATCCCTCAGAGCTTGATCTGCATGACCTGTCTGCTATTGAACCTTCGTTACTGTTACCCTTTCATTTTCTTAGCCTTGTGTTGTTATTGCATTCTTCTATCAGACATTGATGAGTGCCTGACAGAGACCTCGGGCTGCGAACACTACTGTGTCAACACCCTGGGAACATATGAGTGTTTTTGTCGACTGGGCTTTCGCTTGGAACAGGACCAGCACTCCTGCATTTGTGAGTGACATTTCTATTTTCGGCAATATTGAACTGAAAAGCTGTTGTAGTATCAGCTGCTCTTTATGGATAAGTAAAAAAATAATATGTTTCAGCCGTCTACAATCATTTGTATGTTGTGTGCAGCTCTGTACGGCAGAGAGGAAGAAGAGGAGGAAGAGGAAGATGAAGAGGATGAGCAGCTAGACGTCCACAGGTTGCCAGACCTGCTGTTCCGCAAGGCTCCTCAGCTCCTTCAGTACACAGCAGCACTGCACTCTCGATATGACTCTGATGATGTTGATGATGGCAGTGATGGTGGTGACAGTGAAAAAGATCTGGAGATCCTGAGGGAGCGTCGAGGAGAGCTTAGACAGGACAGCGACATAGGTAAAGTAAAAAGCATCAGTGATGATCATTGTTATATTTTATAGTTTTCCCATTCAAACTTTAGACCAGGAAGTCATGAGAAGAGAAACTCTTAAACTGATTATTTCTTTTTCAGTGTGTCTTGACGGCTCATTCGGTGATGACTGCAGTGTGAGCTGTGAGGACTGTGTGAATGGAGTGTGTACTGAGAACAGGGATCGATGCGACTGTTCACCTGGATGGACAGGGATCATCTGCAATGAGAGTGAGTACACTTGATATGAAGTTGTAGAGTTGCATCTGTGCATCATCTGTTACAGCTTGTCTGTTCTTTACAACACTCACCTTCACTACTTTCCTCAGGGCGCTTGAATGAGTTTTCTGTAGAGTATCTGCAGAGTTTTCATCAACAATGTTCTGTGACTATTAAATAAAAACACAGTTTGACATTTTCAGATGTACATTAAATCTCCCTCTTCCTGAGAGGATGATGAGAAGATTGATAAACATTTGCTACTGGAGCGAGGCCAACCTGTCTGTTAGCTTAGCCTAGCATGAAGAAGGTTAACAGGAAAACAGATCTGTTTGAGTAAGAAAATCCTCCTACAAGTTCCTCTGAGACTCATTATTTAACACATTATAGCTTGTTTTTTTTATCAGTACAAAAACAAAATGTAAAAATGACAGATTTTGAGTTTCATTATTGGCATCAAGATTGTTGTTTTTATATACCATCAGAAACTTCAGTAAAAGCTGCTCTCAGCCACATATTAAAACCACAAGTTGTTTTGACATCTCATTTTTTTTAGTGCAGATGAAACAGCTGAGATTTAACTTGTTAACTAGTGAATATTAGAAGGGCTGCTGGTCTGATTTTGTTACCTTTGTACGGAGCCAGACGAGCTGCTTTCTTCTGTTAACTGGTCTTTGTGTCATGCTAAGCTAACTGGCTCTCGGCTGTGGCTTCACATTTACCATGAGACAGACACATAACAATGGTATTGATCCCTTCTCATCTAATTTTTATTAATAATGTGAATAAGCATATTTGTCACACTGGCAAACTATTTCTGTTATATTTTGGAGACCTGAATATGTCATTTTTAGAGGATGAAAAGTAAATTACTCTGTGGCCATGACATGCACATGGATGGGAGATGAGAATGAAATATTTATGGCAGATCATATACATGACAAGACTGTAATTTTTCCAGTGCAGTACACGTGCACACATGCACACAACCTGGTTTGTCCCACAGGACTAATCCTCTTTTAGGTCTATTTGAACCACCAATAGCAATGTGGTCCAGTTTTAGAGAGAGATGAGATAGCTCCCAGTGTGCATCGATCCGAGGCCATGTATCAAAACCTGTCGGCTCCTCTGTGTGGGAGGCTGGCTTGTTTATGGGCTTCAGAACACAGGAGCACTAAGGGAATCAATCTGTCTGCTACTGGAGCGAGGCCAGGGCCCACAGCAAGAGCACAGCCTGGGGCCAAGGATGTCCACTGCTGGGCTAGCAAGTAAAGCTCCATTGTTCCCATCCGGCTCGGTGATAAATGGCTGTCTTTGGTCTGAACCCGAGTCAGGCTGGTAATCATAAGAGGAGAGCCGTGTGGGACAAGTGCGTTAGAGGCAATCTGTCACTTTTAGAAACACGCTCCTGAGGTGACAGTATGCAGGTCCACACCTCAGAGGTGATGGATCTGGGAGTTTCGGGATTTTTTAAGGCGGAGAGGACGAGCAATATTACTGCCTGAAGCAAAGATATGGAAATTACATGGAGGTCCATAAGGATCTCACATCTTCACTAACTTGACAGATGGCACCTCTTAATCTTATTCTATGAAGTTAGAGCTACTAGAAACAAACATGTGAATAAGTTCTCTCGAAAAGTTCATGTGCTTATTGTACCAAATACAGTATGAACTTTGCAATACAGGAGGTTGTGATTCAACTGTGTCGTAAAATCCACATCTCAGTTGGATCTAATAATAGACTTCTTAAACTTGACTTGTCTTTAGCATCTTGTTTTCATGGATCATAAACACTATAATTTTTACTCTTTATCTTTATCTAATCAGTGTACTTAATGTGTCAGTGGCACATTGTGCAGCACATATGCAGACTTTTTGTCTAAAGCTTTTCTAAAAAAGTTATTCTGTTAGAAAAGTTTCACAGCTGTGTATTCACTGATTACATACAAAGAGAAACAAAAATGACCTATCCTAGAGGTAGCTTGCCATATTTTTAGATTGTTAGCAAAACAGTAAATGTATTTTGTGCATTTTAAGCAGCTCTGTGTGTTTCGCACGTTGCCTTCACATGCATGAACCTATTCTTATGAAAATCCAGTATCTCATCATTATGGCCAGAGTGAGTGCCTCATGACTTATCATTACATTTCCAATTGTACCAGTTGATTGTGGTGCAAGCAAGAGCACCACAATCATGAAAAAAGGGTCTAACACTGACAACTTTTTGAAATTCAAAATACTTCAATATTGTTACCTCTACTGATCATTTTAAACTGGTTATTTTCCTATTAAGTGACATAAAACAGCTGTGAGGGATGTGCAACTTGAAATTTAGGCAGACGTTCAAACTAATAGATTGCAACACTCAAGCACGTCTTAAACAGCCAGCTGGTTCATGTTGTACTTTCTAACAAGGCCAGAGAGATTAGGAATGTCAGGAGGGCACGCACCATGGGGAAAGACAGGATGCAAGGTGGAGTGTTGACTGGCTTCTTCACGCTGGAGCATAACCCCGTCTTTGGCTGCTTCTACTCTCTCTTTTCCCATATATGAGCCCGTGTTGTAGCGTTAAAGGAATTCTCCACAGTTTGATTCATTAAGTCATGCTGCCGACGATTAAAATGTCAGTGCTCTTTTTCCATGTTTCCCTCTTTTTCTCCCCCCTCTCTTCTCTCCCTCTCCAGCCTGTCCACAGGGGACCTATGGGCAGGCCTGTAACAGCCTGTGCCGTTGTCAGAATGGAGGCTCGTGTGACCCCGTGACTGGGAAGTGTTTGTGCCCCCCAGGGGTAGATGGCCTGCTCTGCGAGGATGGTTTGTATACAGCATTCTTAAAGCTGCACACACGGGTGTGAATACAACAACTAGGCCTCAAGTCAGCTGTTTTAAACACCTTTTTACGCGTAACATCTTAATCTGAAGCAATATCTCCTTGTTTCTGGAAGAGAAGTCAGATAAATAGATATTTCTTTATTTTTCAAAAATTCCTTTTATCTCATTTCTTACCTGAGCACCATCTTGTGACCTAGATCTTGTGACGCCCCCTGCATATGTCCTCATCCTCAGCGAATACTTTTATTTCTATGTTTTTTTGATCCATTTATAAAATTTATTTTTAAGTAGTGGCACAAAGGGAATACAAGCTACATTTAGTGTGTTGCTGACTGATAATAATTAAAATTTTTATCTTTTTTATGCTATTCTCAGGTTGTCCAAGGGGTTATTTCGGGAGGTACTGCAGAAGAAAATGTAACTGTCCCAACAATGGACATTGCCATCGTCTGTATGGAGGCTGCCTGTGCTCTCCAGGGCTGTACGGTCGCTTCTGCCACCTGCGTGAGTATCAGCATGACCTTATATCTAATAGTCATTGCATAATTGGGATCAGATGTGAAAAATATTGATATAATACTGGCTTCTCGCTTTTACAAGTTTAGTGTAATTTATTGAAAATACATTTTAGTTTATGTGAGATATTAGCACCTCAAACAAATACATAACCTAAAGGAAAATTCACCAATTTGAAGATAATTGCATTATGTTATTGTTTCCATAGATATTTGATGATTGCAAAAGTAAAACCTGAAATGTGAGTATGATGTGAAAAGTGTGATCAAAACCATCAGTGCTCATCTTCAGGTTTTGTTGTCATGATGAATTACATACACATACACAGTTTTTTTTCAAACAGCAAACTGTAACGGCTAGATTAGTTTGTATAAAAGAAATTATGTACAGATTATACAAATGTTTAATTATACTAGTGCACCCAGAGTCTCAGCTTTATTTAAATGTCTTGTTTAGTCTTCGTCGCTGTCTGTACTTAGCCGTTTTGACGGGGGCACGAGGTGAGACGGCAGCTCTCGAGGGAGCCAGTGACCCTCCAGTTTTCCCTCGATAAGGTGGACAGCCAAAGCGAACTCCTCATTGTCCAGCATGCCGTCTCCATCCACATCAGACAGCCTCCAGATATGAGCGAGCACAGAGTTGGGCAGAAGTGTGGTCGTCATCCACTCTCTGACTTTGGTGCCACTCAGTTTGCCCTCTCTTGGACTGAGGTTGTAGAAAATCTCATCATATTTAGGCTTAAACTTCTCCACAGACCACTCATCGAAATCTATCTCGCTGCCTTCCTCTTCTTTTGAAAACTCCTTGAAAGGGTCCCTCCTGTAATGCTCTCGTCTGAATGTTCCCAAAAATTCGCCGTCCAACACACCAGGGAGGGATTTCTTCCTTTGTTCCTGTTGTTGAAGCAAAGGAACCAAGTTTGCTATGTCATGGGTGAGGAGTTTATCCAAGGAAGCCATTAGACTTGGTTTCAGTGTCTTGAACTTTGAGAAATCTTGACCCAGAAGTTTCTCCTGAAAATGTGAAATCACACATAAGACTCACAGAACACTTTTAGGTAAATTCATTTGAAATATTATAATATTTAACACTTTAAAAGTAATGTTGACCTGCATCTTGGTGCAGTCTGGAAAGTCGCCAGCTGGGACTCGATGCTGTTGCTGGATCTTGGTGAAAATCACAGGAAGCTGGTAAATCAGATTGTGCTTCTTGCTTTCTTTGCAAAAAATTGTCGGCATCTCCTTCTTCAGATAGCTGATAATGTGGGCATGAGCCTGAAGGGAGAGACAAAGCTCAAATGAAACCTGAAATCACCAACTGCATCTCGGTTTGTTTACCTTAAAATACATGAGATTGTCTTACCCTGACCAAGCGTGCCCTCTTCACCAGGTCATTCAGCCTGCGTACTGCAGCGTTACGCGGTAGGTTCCTTATGTCGGCCAAAAGATCTTCCTCTTCAAGCTCTATCAGCTGATAGTGGTCGCACGTCTGCCGCGGCTCTGACCAGAAAGATCCGATGTAAACCCTCAAGATCTCAGGCGTTCGAAACACTTTGCCAAGCGCCCACATGAGGGCGCCGTACACTCTCATGAGCTGCTGCGAGTCCACCCTGTCAGCTTTGTTCAGAACCACACGCAACTTGTCCTCATAGCCACAGAGAGCCCCAAAGGCCCGAGTGAGCTCATCAGAGAACTCGAGTTTATGTGCATCAAACAGCAGGATGATTCGATCCACACGCTCTGCAAACCAGCGCAGCACTGCTGGGAAGTCATAGCCTGGGGATGAAGAACAAAAACATAGGGTTTTCATTAACAATGTATGTAATGGGGCAAGCCTTACTGCCTTAAGATGTGGAGTAACATGCAACATGTCCCAGTGGCCCTTACTGGTTACACCCATAGATTAATGCGTTCACAAAGCAAAGCCAAGACTGTTCAGTTACTCGCTGCTCGTCTCCTCCCAGCTCACTGTGATTTACTTTCATCTGCTCTGCTTCTGACTTCAAGTGTTCGAGTTATTGGGCTGAAATATTTGTATTTAATGACATCTGCTGTGACTCTCCTCTTACCAGGAGTTTTAGTCATTCTTGCAGCAACAATTCTTTAAACTTCCATTGTCTGAAACTGATGTTAGAATTGAAAGACTCATTTATTTGCTGCTAATGCTGAAAGGAAAATTAGAAAGTTTATCTGTCTCACCTCGACTCAGTTTTCTTTTAGCAGCAGTTAAGATGCCCGGTGTGTCAATAATGCTGATACTCTCAAGGACATTATTTGGCATCTGAACGCACTGAAACCTGCCAAAAAAGAGCAATGTGTCAAAATAAAACGTTAGGATTAATCTTTACTTTTTCATATGAAAAAAAAGAGGGAACGCCTCTGAAACAATCCATTACTCCCCCTTTCTTTTACTCCCCCTACACCTCCTGTTTTCCTTCTCCCCCCCTCTCTTTCTGCTTGTTAATCCCTGTTTACCTGTTTAGAAAAGCATTTCCAAAGGGGTCGAGGTTGCGAAAGGGCTTTTTGGGATCCACTGTGAGAGCATTGCCAGGGATGATTCCTTCCACCTCTCCGTACATGAGGGCAGTGAAGCAGTCGGTGGTTGGTTCAGGTCCAACTCTGCTACCGAGAAAATCTTGCTCTATGAGATACCTGAAGCAAAGCAAGCCCAAACCTTAATCAACCAACATGATCCCATACAGCAGCTCAATGCATTCTTCAAGTTCTGAGTTTTACCTGATAAAAGTCGTCTTTCCTGTCGAGTACTGACCCATCACCAACACCATTGGCTTGTTGTCAAAGTCTGCATCCTCATAGCTCGGGGAATGAAAGTGATGGAAAGAATAGTACTTCTCTATCGGCAGCAGCCTTTTATAATAAAGATTCCTCAGCTCCTCTGTCACCATGTTGACATCCCCGAGTGTTTTAGGGTTGCTCCTGAGCCTCCGTATGGACATTGCGATGGATTTCTGCTCTCAATTTCTCGGTGTGGAAGCTGCTCACTCTTCTAAAACCAAACTGAATGATGGAAGAATGTGCACAAAGAATATTATCAGATTCTCACAGCTGTCTGCTTCATCCTGCAGCGGGACATGGAGAGGGTGGAGAGGGTGTAACCAGAGCCTGCAGCTGCACCTAACATAAGGCCAGCGTCAAGAGGGACAGGGTGGAGTGGAGTTTTTGTTGCGAAGCAGAGACAATCTTGGCAAAATCCAGGCAGATGATTGTTCTAAACACTGCAAAGAGATGTTGCAATGATTGAGTTTTTAAAGTCTTACATACACTCCATGTCTGTTTGTTTAGTGCTTCTGTTAATTCGATTAAGTTTTGCAGAAAGCTACTGATAACACAGTAGTAGGAACTTTTTAATAGTGAGCTCCATCTCAGATTTCATCTGTAATGAAGCAATAGTGAGGCTGGATGATGGCCCATAATTTTCCATGAAGTTCTATAAATCAAGCGAAGCAGAAGGCTTAAACTCGCAGAAGCCTAATGTTGTGATAGCATGGTGGTCGGGCGTGTCTGGCTGGCTCACACTAATATGTAATCTGATAGTCGAGAAGGTTTCATTTCCAGGTTTTTCTCAATTAACCTCAACTACCTTAAATTAAACAAAAATCCCTTGGAGAATTTGCTTTCTTTGCAGCAAAGTTGTAAAGTGCAAATCGTATATGTGTATTTTTTTTTTCTGTACAAACACAAGAACATGTGGAAACCATTCATCACTGTACATCAACCAAACTCATGCTTTTTGTCTGTTTTGAACCTGATCTCATCCGGCCCTCAGCTTGTCCCAGGTGGACGCACGGCGCAAGCTGTTCCAAGGAATGTGACTGTGTTCAAGAACATTCCACTGGCTGTGACCCCAAAACAGGGAGCTGTTTCTGTAAGGCTGCATACCATGGCCCTCAGTGTGAGAAAGGTAAAAGCACTTCCGACAACGCCAACTCATATATGCAACAATAGCCTGAGCATTGCAACGTCTTAGAAGTGAAACGGTTAAGATTTGTGTTTTGTTCCAGTTTTATCCACGCAGCAAGAGTTTTCAGGTCATCCGCCAGACTTGCAGTTCTCAGCTGTACAGTATGTTGATGTACTACTGTATTGAATGATTTACAGCTTCAAGCATCATAAATATTTGAGTTTATTTGGTAATGTCAGCAGCTGAGGGTGAATGTACTTGGATCCATGCTTTTTCCATGCAGTGCAGATTTTACATAACTGTCTATAAATAAAAAAGTAGTCTAAAAAAAGCTGTTATTAGTCTCAGAGTCCAGCTTACAGTGATCCCAGGTTAAAGTAGATCACCAGTTAAGGTCTTAATAACCTGTTGTTTAAAAAAATATTTGAAAATTCTCTCAGTTTGCAATGTGTCGCTCTTTGTCGTGTCTGTGTATGTCCCAATGCAGAATGTGAGCCCGGCTTCTTTGGCGCTGGCTGTGAGCAGCCATGTGACTGTCCAGGTGGAGGGTCATGTGACCCCAGGACTGGAGAGTGCAGGCAGCGATGTCCTGCAGGCCTTCATGGAGAAAAATGTCAGCTGGGTGAGACAAAAAACTACTAGTGTAATAAACTCCAAATGTAAAGAACACAGTCTAGTGTACTTCAGGCATCACTTTTTGTTCTTATGTTTCTTTCAAAAATCAAGCACATAACATTATTTTTTTTATCTTTTCAAACATTGAAAACACTGAACTGTTGATGTATGATGCTTCCCCATCAGAGCTTGACTCCAGAGCACCCTCATGTGGCCATAACTTTGATAGTAAAGCATTATTCTCTGCTGGATTCCTTACTGTATGCATGTGTGTGGCTGTGAGAAGTGCGTGGGCTTGCAAACTGACACGTGTATCTGCGTGTGTACTTATTGTTTGAATGCTTCATGCTTAAGTGAATATGTGACCTTTCCGATAAATTATGTCAACACAAATCATTATGGATGAGTTTCTGTATTTCTCAACCCCCTCGTATCTCTCCTTTTTCATCCATTCTCTGCTACCTTTGACAGATTGACTGGATTTAGTTGCAGGGATTAATACATCTTTCTCTTTAATTCATCTGGTCAGCGTTGGTGTTCTTGTTAGGAAAAAAAACTGTACAACTGAAAATGTGAGTGTTCCTCCACAGCAGGCCTTCCTTTGGCTGTTTACTCTGCCAGTTGATGGAAAGTTCATCACTCTGCGTTGTGATCTAAAGTGATACTCAATCTTATTTCGGAGCCCCTGGTAAAAAACATGACTGTGTGTCTCGATGGAGGGAACTGAGATAACACAGCAGAGTCCCAGTATGTCAGCACTCAGGCACAGTCCAGTCTTGGGTCTGTCAAAAGCCAAAATAAAAAAAAAAAAACACACACTTTATGGACTGTACTTTGCTTGAGTTGCAGGCCAGGTCATGACAGGGGTGATTTACTCCAGTTACTACTGCAGAAGCTATTGGCAGAAGCTTGATGAATTTATTCTTTCTTTGCCTATTTTCACAATGCTGCACAGACCTGTCTTGTATTTATACTTACTACACTGTGACTACTGTGTTGCAACCATCTCTTGTTTAAGTGTTTTTATCTATTGTGTGTTGTTAAGCCTGCCAACCATGGAGCTACGGCGAGAACTGTCGTCTGACCTGTGACTGTGCAGGAGCTCCATGTGATCCCATAACTGGGCAGTGCAAATGTCCTGCTGGGAAGACTGGACAGTCTTGCCATGAAGGTATATTTTTTTAATGTTTTTTCTGGTCTGTGTTAAGTTTCGTCAATTTTAGCCTAGTTATGTTGTTGTAGCATTAAAAATAGAATAAAACGTTATTCATTTTTCTGACCTGTCTGAACTCACTGACATTTAAAGCCCTCTGTATCATCTGTAGCCACTGAGCCACCAATTAGCAACTAGCTAATTCTTAGCTTAGTGGCTTACTGCCCATGTTGCATTTTTCTACTCAGAGTCATTCAGGCATAAGTGGCTTTAGGGCTTTAGAGAAAAAAACAACAAACATAAGTGGCTTATTGCTCAGTTGATCAGTAAAATACTTGATGCTTCCCCTTAGACTGCCCTGATGGATTCTGGGGGTTGAAGTGTCAGTCATCTTGTCCTAACTGTGAGAACGGCGGCTCCTGCAACAAGCAGACGGGTGTGTGTGACTGCAAGCCAGGCTTCATCGGAAATCTTTGTCAAAATGGTGAGTTTTAATCCAGCTGAGGTCCAAGAAAGAAAACTAATTTAAAAGTTTTTTTTTGTCTTTTGGCCTTCAAGAACTTTTAACAACAAATGATTGAACTGACATTTTGAAGTTTATATGATATGATTGATAAAGTTTTATTTTAATTAAAGATGTTTTTTTTTAGTTTAAACTAACCAGGTCTCACTCAAAAATGTGGATTACTAAAGCCTGACCTCATGAATGTCATGTTGTATTCAGAGTGTCCCCCAGGTTTCCATGGACCCGGCTGTGTAATGAGATGTTCATGCCTCCCTGATGCCACATGTGACCCACAGAATGGACACTGCATCTGCCCTCCTGGCAGAAGAGGCCACGACTGTGCAACATGTAAAAACTGCAACAGTATTTAAAAAAAAATCACAAAATGTAATGAAATAACAATGTCAAACTGCCCGACAACAATATGACACAAAGGCAGCCAAATGAAAAACTGTGAACACATCAGAACTTTGTGCTTAACTCCTCTGTAACCTTTGCTGACCTTCACAGTGTGTGAGTCTGGTTACTGGGGCAAAGGCTGCCTCAGCAAATGCCACTGCAGAGACACCTCTGTGGGTTGTGACCCCGTCACCGGTCAGTGTGTGTGTGAAGCCGGCTTCTATGGAGACAACTGTGAAAAGAGTAAGTTATTGTCTTTTTAGAATGTATATTATGGTAAATGCTGCCCTCTAGGGGTGATTGCCCCTCATGGCATGTTTTGAACTCATTTACAATAATGAAAGAGGTTTCCTGGATATTTTATTTCAAAAGGACAGATTTTACTTCAGTCATTTTAATGTTTGTGGGGGTTTTCTTATCGGACTTATTCAACTAAAGCTTTTACAGTTCTGTGTTATGTCCTCAGGTACAACAGTACAGAACAGAACTTTTTAGCTAAAACCCAAACTATTTAGCCGGCCACATTTTGATAAATATTGAAGATTTAATATTTTTGTTTGTTAATTCAATCATGCTCTTCCTTCCTTTGTTTTTTCATGGGTAGAGTGTGTGAATGGTAGTTATGGGGATGGATGTGCCCAGCAGTGTCAGTGTCAGAACGGAGCCCTCTGCGACCATGTGAGTGGAGCCTGCACATGTACACCTGGATATGCTGGAGCTTACTGTGAGAAAAGTAAGATTTCTCTTTCTCATTGGTGATTTTTATATATATATATATATTATCTTTTGTTAGAAAAAGTGAAAAAAGACAAACTTTGCGATTGATTTGAACTTTTAATCAATCACTTGAATCCAAGGACATTATTAAATTGTTATGAACACTTGATTAAGTGTTTACTGAAGTCACAGGAATTACAAGGTCAGTATTACTGTATGTGAGGGTACATTTTGAGATTCAAATGGACTTAAATGTGCCATTTCAGTTCCTCTATTCATGTGTGAATCATGTGAATATAATAGTAAGCTTGCTTTTTTAAAACTAAGGACATTTGTAATCCAAGATGATCCCTCCACAGTACAGAACTGTCCCTTCAGACAAAATATAAGGACCTCTTAATTTTGAGGATTTGTTCTTTTTCTTAGAATTGTTAATTTAATAAACTGACTACCGGTATTTTTTGTGTTGAAGCTTTCAGTTGGAAAAACACATGATCTGAATGCATTACCTTTAGAAATTAAATGGGCAATTTCTTTTACCATTATCTTTTTCAGACCAAATGGTTATTCTATTAATCTAGAAGTTAATTTTTAGACACCTATAATATTATGTGTATTAAAATTAAATTGCTGACAATATTTTAATCACTGAATTCAGCTAAGTTTTACATTTTATGGTGAAGATTTGAATACTTTTGTATTCCCAGTTTATCTTTTATTCTTTGTCAAATTCTTTTTAATGTATCTTTGTTGACCTGATGAGCTCTGAGTGATGTGTCTCAAAAGTTAAAGTCAGTTTGGTTGACTTTAGTTGACATTACTTGTCCTTCAGTCTTAAGACACTGGAGGGCGCTGCAGGACATTGTACTGATTTTTCTCAACTCTTCCTCAGCTTCACTGAATCATCGCACAGATTCAATGAATCATCAGATTGCCTATGTGATGTCATAAGCGAAACCACTTTAAAACCACACAAATCCCAGGATATAATTTGTATGAGCCGTTCTGGGGTAGATGGACTGTATTTCATTGGCTGCAGAGTCAAGCATTCTGCCATAGCAAACCCGTCATGTTTCTCATATTCTCATCACTGGGGTATTTTTACGGAGCAAAAAGACATACCAAGGGTCCAGAGTCTTAACAACGTAATAGATTTGTTCTTGATTATAGTCTTTTGACTTGAAGTGGCCTTGTGTTATTACAAAGTGCAAGATTTAGTGTAAGTGTACTACCAGGCCAAGAAATTCATACCACCTCTGTAGCACACTGGGCATCGTAAATCATGGCCGTGTCACACTAGAACAGAACTTCACATCCCCAGTCATAACAGTCTAATGGCCTGAGATGCAGACGTCTCTCTGATTGGACGTTGCTGTGGAAATAGGGCCATCGGTCTGACCAGATTTTGTTTTCTGAGGGCCTTTTCTCCCCAAACAGAGGTGTCCAGTTTCTCAGTCTTCTGCTGGGCCTCTTCCTTCAGGAGAAGTCAGGAAGAGGCCTGGGCTGTGAGAAGGACCAGATCTCTCCAGTTCATCTGTTTCACAGAATTAAAATGGAAAGAGATGACTTTCTTTTTGCGTGTTTGATTCTATGTGGGTGATTTTTTTTGTCCTCACACTTGCTTTTATTGTGTCATTCTTGGATATGACTGCTTTCTGCGAGACTCAGAAAGCTTGTTAGCCTGGTGAATGTGTAGTTTCATTGATTATTCTTGTGGCGCGGAGGTTGATGCTAAACATTTCAGTCGAGTTTTGTCAGATGAAACAAAGCTATTGTGCTAACATGGGTCCTGCACACTGGACCACTTCTTCAATTAGCAGGGCTTTCTGGTGTGCAGCTTTGATGTTTGCATCAAAATAGTTTCATTTGATCGCAGTAAAAAGAACTGGTTCAACTGGCATCGAACATCCGCGTTATTGTCGAAGAAACTCGGTTGTTTTGTTGTTGACCTCTTTCAGTGTATAGACCCTGAATGGCACCAGGAAGTCCTATTCTATGTTCTCTCTATCCGCTCTATTTCTGTGGCCTGCTCTCCCCGGCTGTGTGGTCCCTGGACCTGCTTTATGGGCTGACAGCAGTGGCTCTTACACAACCAGGGATCTGGAAATAATCCTCCTGTCTTAAAGAGCTCATTTAGTCTAGAGATGGAGTCTTTTAGTGATGGCACAGTGTGTGTGTGTGTATATGTGAGTGTGTGTGTGTGTGTGTGTGTGCATGTGTGTGGTGGACCGAATCCTCTGTGCCTACCTATAAACAAAGACATAGAGAGAAGTGTCTTCACTTACAAACACTTGCAGACACTTTGCTAATATCAGATGACAGATTGCTGCTCTGTGGTTATTATAGAAACCAGTCGCCCCCTGCTGGCATAAACAAATAATAAACTTTGCTGCTCAGAGGTGTCAGAATATCCCTTGAAGATTTAACGGAGAGAGTATGTGTGCGTGTGTGTGTGTGTGTGTGTGTGTGCTGCAGTTAACTGCGTCTGCTGCGTTTGAAAAAAAAAGAAAGCAAGTGTTTAAACATATTGAGGTGATTACTGTGTCTGGTATAAAGACCTCATTAAAGGGGAACATCACTCATCTCATAACATTATAGACAGGTTAGGCCCATTTTTCATTGGAAAATAAATTATATTTCAGAGTAGCATTCCTGAAGCAGTTTCCCACAGGACAGAAAATTGTTGCCATGGTGTCAGCAATAGCTATCATAACAATAAACAACAGACAATAAACCAATGATTTTTGCTACAGCTCTACCACAGACCTAATGTACAGCTGGGTTAAAATGACAGCATTGTCAGTGGGCTGGCTTTAATAACATCGCAGCCTGACCACAACAGAGGCAGGCAAAGACGTCATGCTGTCAGCGTGGGAACACAGCGATGACCATGCCAGAAAATGCTGAGCAGAAAAGATACTTTTCCCAATTGAGGGCCCTGAGGCAGAAGAAGAAGGAGGAGGAGGAGGAGGAGGAGGAGTGGACAGCATCATCAGTTGAAGCTTGAGAGGTTATGATGCACAAATTGTAGGGAAACTCCCAGAATACTGTTGCATTTAGAATACATAAAACCATCAAGTTACACATCTCTGTTACTCTTCCACTTTGTGGCTTATTGGTAACATGCTCCACTGCTCTCCTTATAGGTAGAAAAGGTAGTAAATAAGTGAAATAAATAGCTGCAGGCTGCTGAGATGCTTGAAACAAACTCTTTACACCTCTTAAGCAGAGGAGCAACAGCTGCAACAGCTGTCAATCATGATAACTTAATCAGCAAAAGAGCAATGTTCCTATGAATAAAGACCAGCGTGGATGAGTAATTTGTTTTGAGCAGCACAACTATCATGCATGAGTTAGGATGTGATCACCTCGGTGACAAATTGAGCTATCCAAATAGTCTGTGAATAAACAGTCAATTCTTAGCTGCTCTGGTGATGTCATGTTATACACAATATTTACATCCTGGTAGTGGAAAGGCTCCTTCATCCTGCTGCCTCTGGCTGCAGTCGGCTCTTGTGGATGGAAGACGCTGTGTTTACCAAACTCTCTGAGTGTCAGTTGACTCTACACACACTTAAACAATCTCTCAGGCTCTCCCAGAGAATGGGAAACAGATTCACTGGCATCTCCTTGCATCAGCAGCGATACTGTAGGTATTTGTGTCTGTGTGTGTGTGTGTGTGTGTGTGTGTGTGTGTGTGTGTTGCGGGGGCACAGTAACCTGGCTTTGTTTTGCAGTGTATTGGTGGGGCCTGTGGACTCAGCAGGTGCTCTAATTACCAGCTCTCTGTGCCTCCTCAAACCCCCCAAAAAGGGAACGGCCTCCGAGCCGCCGTCACCTTTGATGTGGCTCAGATCCACCACACATGTGAGACATGAGCTCACTTAACGAACGCAGACCCTCTGCAAATGAACAGCCACAGCGTGGTACTGCAATTTGATATTGGTATTTTCAGTAGGTGGTAAGACAGAGAGGGAAAGTAGGATGAAGAGAAGAAGAGAGCGAGAGATGTGGAAAGGAAGAGAAAGAACTGAGAAAAAAAGGAAGAAGTTGGCATCTTAACCTTTTCCTCTCTCTCTCTCTTTTTTTTTTTTTTTTTTTATATGAAGCTGCCAGTTCTAACCAGTCGGATGTTTTATCTTGGCCCACAGTGTGCCCGGACGGCTTTTACGGTCTTGACTGTGGCCAGATGTGCGAGTGCAGGAACGGTGCCCGCTGCCACCACATCACAGGAGCCTGCCTATGCACCGCCGGCTGGGCAGGACCACACTGCATTCTGGGTAATGGAAGCCACATCATTAAAATGGGGTGTGAGGGAGGCCCTCACTGCAGCCCATCACGACATCCTCCCCTTAAACACAACTATGATGTGTTTGTGAACAATTATCTCTATAATGAGACAGTGACTTTTTTAGAGATGGGTAAGGGTGGAGAAAGGAGGGAGGACCAGAGTGCCCTCGGGCATACACGCCTTAATTGAGGTCTATTCTGGATAAATGCCCCCACGTGTTCGCAGCGATCAGCATTAGAAGTGGGAGAACATAACTCGGAAGGCTCTTTAGGAGCAATCCAATAAGTGCTCTCATGCTAAAGTTTCTTGAGGATTTCATGCCGTTGTTTTAATGAATCCAGTGAAATGCCCACTAAAGTTCTTACTCTGTCATTCTGAAGTCTTATTCAAGACTTTCCTCTTGCCACAGTCATTTTGCGGTCCTAACTACCAGAGCCAGAGTCAGCAGAAAGCCACCAGCATGACTTAATGATGCATCTCTGTCATTAGCGCATTTTCCTCCAAATGTCATTGTGGACTTTGATCATTAAGCAGAAGTTTACAATATGTGTGCTGAAAACTATAATATCCGAAAAAGTTTTCTAGTCTAATAAAATTGCTGCAAATATATCGGCAGTTGCATTCAACGTTGATCATGAATGTATTTTGTGTCTGTGCTGTACCATCGCGTGTATGTGTGTTTGTGTGTGTGTGTGTGTGTGTGTGTGTGTTTGTGGTTGTAGAGTGCCCAGAGGGTCATTTTGGGGAGCAGTGCAGTCAGACCTGTGAGTGTCAGAACGGAGCCAGGTGTGACCACGTCACCGGGCGATGCAGCTGCACGGCTGGCTGGACCGGAATCAGCTGCCAGCTGCGTGAGTAACTCATCACTCAGCGTGACAAACCCTGTCGAAAGCCATTTTCTTAAAATACAGCACTGGTGGTTTTGCATGTTGTAGCTCATTTACTGCTTATTACCTATATATTACATCACAACTATTCATTTCACAAACCATGCTGCTGTGTTTTGGAAATTGGAATGTTTTTGTCTGCTGTATTTAGTGGTTTTCATTCAATTTGTTACAATTCGAATGTCAATTCCCACACTCTCAAACTGGCTCTAGTTATGTGAGCCATCTTAAAGAATTCTAAGACCCAAATGTACATTTTGCAAATTTTAAAAAAGTACAGAAATCAATAAAAATCAATAGTGATATGCAACTGTTGGAAAAATGATTTTAAAAAAGGTCACCAAAAACTGAAGAGTAGACTTCTGTAGGAACACTACTTTTCCAAAGATCTTTTCAGAATTTAAATAATTAATACACATTCCTGGTTTCTTGCATTTGTATAAATAGATGCACATGAAAATCACAAAGACACACACACCCATAGAAATCATAATGTTAACTGTAGTATTTGCAGACATGATTAAATCCAGCTGTGTTTTTAAATGAAAACATAAATGAGGAAATACATGTGAAGTGGACAGTTTGGCTGCTTTCACTGCTTTTAGAGCGTTCAGGTGTACAAACCCTAACACATAATTGATTAATAGACATAAACAGTATCTGTATGTCAGTATTTGTGTCACTAACTTTTTGTTCGATTGTTTGCATTATTTTTTTTATAACTTTAGAACCCACCCATGTCATAAACTCTCTGTACTGAACTTCTTTATGTCTGTGTGACTTCAGGTTGTCCTGCAGGACAATATGGGGAACACTGTACTGGCCAGTGTCTGTGTCAGAATGGGGGCTCCTGTGACAGTGAGAGCGGTCATTGCTCCTGCCCACCTGGCTGGACTGGAGCTGCCTGTGAGTTAGGTGAGTTTAAAATGTAAACTTTCATCCACCTGTCCCTGACTTCACACCTCAATGTCTTGGGACAAATTTATATTTCTGAGGCGGTTAATTTGTCAAATGTAATTTCCATCTGAGGTTTCCTTTCCCTCCCTCCTAGAGTGTGAGGAGGGTCGGTATGGAGAGAACTGCGCTCAGGCCTGCAGCTGTGCCAATGCAGGAAAATGTGACAGAGTGACAGGAAGATGTGTGTGTCTGCCTGGTTGGACCGGAGAGCTCTGTCAGTCAGGTGACTTCCTAAACTTGATGTCAGTCACGACTGGCAAAGCACCCACACGTCTCCTTCTGTTTGGTATGGAGTGTGGCAGGGATGAAGAGCTTTTTTTAGGTTAACCTGGAAGTTAGTTCTGGTTCCCTTGACAAAAAGCCAAAGGAATTCTTCCATAGATTTTTTTATTATTGCAGAAAATAAGAGCTGTGAACAAATGCTCAGTGTACCTGCATGTTTTGTTCAACAAGATAATCTTAGCTAATGGTAAGTTATAAACAAACTACATCACTGTCTCATGACTTAAACATCATCACAAATAACCTTCCAACTACACTTTACCATTCACACATTATAACATGACATGTCAAAAAGTTGGAAAATTGAGTTAGAATAGTTTGCAAGAGCACAACAATGCTGCAAAGGTGGACTAACAAGTCGATTAATTGCTGTGTTCAACCTCTGTGTTATGTTGTTACTTATTAGCAACCTCCTTTTTAAAGACACACACAAGGGGCAAGGATTCGGATTATCAACCATGCTAAATTATTCTGTGTTTTAGGACTCATTGCTTTATATTTATGCACTGCTTCATAGCCAAACTGCAATCCAGTAGTTTCCTGTGCTACATGTCCTAACATTTTGGCATAGCAACAGCAGCAAAGAAAAAATGAAGTTTTCCTGCTCTTGGAAAAACTTGCTGTGTGTGCAGAGTCTGTGCAGTCAGCCTTGGGTAAATAAGCATTAGAAAAAGGAAACACTTAAAAAACCTTTTGTCCTCAGACTCTAATGCTGTATTTTGAATGTGCATGCTTGTGTGTTTTGTCTGAAGCCTGTTCTAAGGGATTCTTTGGAAAGGACTGTGAGCAGAGTTGTGACTGCGTCCATAGTGCGGGTTGCCACCATGTGACGGGTCGCTGTGAGTGCGAGCCAGGCTGGAGGGGGGCCAGGTGTGACAAACGTGAGTGTGTATAGGACTGAGGAAATTGCAACGGAATGAAACCGGCAATAGACCATGAAAGTAAAGTGATTATGTGTGCATGCACGTGTATGTCGACTCCCAGCCTGCCTTCCGGGGTCCTACGGTGCTTCCTGTGCCCAGAGGTGTCAGTGCCAGGCCGGGGTGTCCTGTCACCATGAGACGGGGAGGTGCGGGTGCCCAGCTGGATTCACAGGACCTGGCTGTGAGAAATGTAAGAATGAAGAGAAAATCTATCTTTGTAAAAAATTAAACTTTAGCTCCTAGACATAAATAATGTTTCCCTTGAGAAGCTGGTATCTTAATAGTTGCCGTGAATAATCTATCTGTATTTTTAAACTAAACACAGCACTTAATACTGACTGTATATTATGTCCCTCCTGTGTAAATGGTTATTGAAAAAGCTTTGGCACATGGCTGAAATCACTGTCATGCATTTAAAACCATTTGGCTGACACATGTGTGTTCTAGATAGAAACACTGGAAAGGCATCATGGGAGTTCAGTGATCACCGAGAATCATTCTGTTAATACTGATTAAAAATTCTTTTTTTCCCCCTCCTCATCCTCCAGGGAAAGATTATCATTTATTCCATTCCAGGAAAAGCACTCTAAACCAGCACTAAACCCTCACTGTCACAGGACTTTATGCTAATGTTTCATTATTTAGACCATATCCTTTAGGACTGTATACGAGCAGCTTCGCCACTCAGCCCCTTCACCGCTCCTTCTACCCCCCCACCCCCACCCCCACTCACCACCTCAACTCCCTTCCTCTCCTCACACACTCCCCAGACATCTGATAAATGTTACACACCAGTTGCCAAGTAAAACAGAAGGCATTGTTTTTGTCTCCTCGGCGGCGGATAAGGGCCTTTGGAAGGCAGACATGCATAATGACAGCGCCGTAATTGCCTCTTTAGTCTGGAGTCCTTTTTTATCTGTCCCCCACGCTGCCTGCTGCTGCCTGACTGAGTAGCCGAGTGCTGCGGTCTCACCCGAAAAACATGTTCGGTTCACAGATTCATCTTGTTCGCTATGACTGATTGTCCGCGGACTCTATTCATTATTGTGATGAGCGTGTATGCATGTATGCGTTAAGGGTGTGTGAAAGAATGTCCCTGTGCGCCCATCTGGGTTCGGACACCAGGGAAAGTTGTTGGGAGTTTAGGTTTTGTTGCCAGTCAATGCTGAAGGTTCACAGCGTAATCTGAGGAAGGAAAGGGAAAGGGCATTTGTGTTTGTTCCCACAAACTGCTGAGTGTTTGCCTGTTTAAGGCCCCTATCTGTTGTCTTAATTACATGTAAACTACACATAGCTATACAACATAATGACTTAACGTCATCTTGGAGTTGTTTGTATTTTTTAGCATCCATCCATTTATTCATTTATTCATTCTATTTTTTTTAAATGTGCAAAATTGTACTTCAGATAGAGAGAAAATCTGAAAGTTGTAATATACAACAAGCTTTAATGAGTGTTTGTAAACCAGTGCAGGGAAAGTTCAGTGTTCCTGGAACTTTAAAGCATAATAACTAACACAGGTACCTATAGTAATAGAATTCCATTAATAAAGTTAGAATTGATAGATTCAAATGACTATAAATTTGACTGATGCATAGACCCTCACAAAAATATTTTGGCATATTCCAGGTATTTGTAAAAAAAAATCCTTCTTTGATATCCCCCATATTTTTTAAATACTAAACTAAGTAGTGTGTAGTGGTATATTTATTATTTAAATAACACTACTTTATAAGTTGTGGAAGATCTGTTAGCTTTATAGCTTACCCTACATGATAATGAGAAAAATTAGTGGAGTATTATTTGTTTTATGGACAAATAAATTGTACAAATTTAAATTTTACATGGAATTCAAATAATTATTTTGAGAGAAAAATAATTTTATGTTTTGTTTCTACAAGAAAGTGATTGTAGGTTCCAAAGATACATAATTTCTTAGCTTAAGTTCTCTCTGCAAATTATGTGCAAACCTCCTTCTAAATTTGACAAATCCTCTCACTGTTGTGAATATTTGATCTGTTCCTGAATGCATCACCTCAGCTTGTCCTGCTGGCATGTTCGGACAAAACTGCAGCCAGCTGTGTCGATGCTCAGGAGACCAGGAGCAGTGTCACCCTGTGACGGGGAAATGTAGCTGCTTACCTGGTTACTACGGGAGCCGCTGTGCGCTACGTAAGTATACCGGTGATTTTCTGCTGAGGATCACTACACAACATGCACTGACATGACTGAAGTTAAACATGTTGGGTGGGAGAAAAGTGGCAGCAGGGTGCATTTTTAGATGTATTTTAATTGAAATCGTAAACTCCTATAATTTTCATAGATTTGAACCACTCAGGTCTTCAGTGCATTTTTATTCACTGTCATTTAATTTTTTTTTTCTACTTTATCTTTGAACACAAAATACTTGCTCCACTATGGTTTTTCTCATGCTGTTAAGCAAGAAACTTTACTACATTTTCCTCCTCTGTCGGTTAGAAAACAGACAAAAAAATTAAAAGCCAGTAATTCAAATTTTGGCTTGTGACTGTCCTGCAAGTAAGATAACCAAAAAATCTCAATCACACAGTAACACATGGACATTTTAAATCCTCCTCTTTAAATCCTCATTCATTGTTGTGGCCATGGTTTGTGTCCAGGATGTCGAGCAGGAACTTTTGGACCAAACTGCAAGTCCAGATGCAGCTGCATCAACGGTGGTCGCTGTGACTTCAGGACTGGGGCTTGCTACTGTCCTCCAGGCTTTATTGGAGCTGACTGCAGCTCAAGTAAGCCAGGAAACCTTGCTACTGTTTGTACCCCATTTCTCCACAATGTAACTCCACCGTTTGGAGTTACAATTTCTGGGGTGTTCATTTTTTTTTTAAAACTTTATTTCTGCAGGTTGTCCGAGTGGGTACTATGGGAAGGACTGTGCTAAGCTGTGCTCCTGTGGGGAAGGAGGGCAGTGCCATCCGGCAACTGGGAAATGCATCTGTGCTCCTGGCAGGATGGGACAGTCCTGCCAACAAGGTAACACAAACTGCTGTCTTTGTGCTGTAGTTTGGTTGGACATATTCACTTTACTGTGAAGCTGAAAGTGTAATACAGTGAATGGTGTTCATACTGGCACTATTGGCACAGTTTTAATCATTTATTTGTTTTTTAAGGTAAGAAGAAATTACTTTTAGGCAATTCATCACTTGCATGAAGGTGGTATCACAGAACATAAACATGGAGTATTTTATCTTTAACTTATCTCCTGTGTGAAAAGAGCCCACAGGGCATCAGTTGAGTTCTCGAGAAATGGGAGGCCGAACTGGAAAGCGATAAAACAGCCACTAGGTTAGGGAGTATTTTTCATCATGTTTCACTGTATATTTAAGTTACAAATTCTCCATTTCCTCAGTATGAGGCCTCCAATGGTCACAGGGCTGTTTTCCAGGGAACCAGAGGCAGAGTTGGCTTTTTTTTTTAATCACTCCCTTTATCAGCAATTCAGCTGGATTGTGAGAGAGGGGATTTCCATCACTGCTTGTGCTAAATGTTCTCTTCTTTAGCCTCCTGCATGTACTTGGACATACCACCACTTAAACTCCTCTTGTTAAATGTTTACAGAAACCTATAAGTAGCTCGTTCTCTGTGTTCCGTGTCGCTGGGTTTGGCAAGGAAGCAAATAAATAAACAGGGAAATCAAAGACGGCTTTCTTATTGTTTTCCCAATCTAAATTACCCAGAGAAGCATGATTATTCTTTTATATCAGTGCCAAATTAGACTAGTATGCCATCTCTTTAATGAGCTGTTGCTTAAATAAACATGTGTGTGTGTTTGTGTGTGTGTAAGTGTGAGAGCAAGAGACACACGCTGTTCACTGTCTTCTACGCTTGTTGGTGTTTTTTGCTGAGTACAACAGAAGGGTTGAACTTCTTGCACTAATATTCTCTAAATGATTCTCCAGCCTGTCCAAGGGGGCGCTATGGTCTGCAGTGCAGAAACACATGCAGCTGTCAGAACGGGGGTCTGTGTGATCCTGTCGATGGATCCTGTAAATGTGGACTGGGCTGGACCGGAGCTCGCTGTGACACAGGTAACTTTGCAGGCAGCAGACACAACAGAAAATAAACCGAACGGTAATCTGTTCATGGGAAATGGAGAACGACAACAAACCACAAAACCGCTGCAAAAAACTCTAGAAGGAGGAGTAGTTTACCTCCTACCAAGCACAAATAAAGTCATTTGTCTGGAAATTAGAAATCAAGCTAAATGATCCATTATCATAGCTTAGTGTTTGTTATTGATGGTATGGTATTGATGTTGTTCTTTGCAATATATGTTCAATAGGGTTTCTGCTGAATCATGCTGCTTGTAGTCACGATATCCTCATAAATACAGTTCAATTGAGCATTAATTGCATGTTTGTGTGTGTGTCTGTGTGTGTGTGCAGCCTGTTCACAGGGAAAATATGGTCTTGATTGTGCACAAGACTGTCCATGCATCAACAATGGGACCTGCGACCGTTTCACCGGCACCTGCAGCTGTACTGCTGGATACTATGGCCACTCTTGTCAACACAGTATGAAAAATACTCACTCTTGATACAAAATAAAACTGTGTGATAAGGCTGCCAGTCTGTGGCCTCACTGACACAACAGGATGAGCTCCTGTCAACATGACTGCAACACCATTTCTGAATAACCCTGACACAAGAAGCCATCGGTTGAATTCAGTGCCCTCTGTTTCTCTTAGGATGCCCGTCTGGGTTCTTTGGAGTAAACTGTGCTTATACATGTGACTGTAATGTGGGACAGACATGTGACCATGTGACAGGCCAATGTGTGTGTCCACCAGGCTACAACGGGCCACAATGCCAGAGACGTGAGTACAGTGTGTGACTATTTCAATGTGTAAATTTAATCAAAAACAATCCATTACAGTGCATGTTAACATTGCCGGAGGCCCAAGACGGCTTAAAGGTCATTAAATGGAAAATCAAACAGATTTTAAAGAATGAAACAACTGTAGAGTAAGAGCCCCCCTTCAAAGAGAATACATATCTCATCTTTTAAGTATTTTATGGGTTTTTGAGATAAGAGAAGAACCCTATTAAATGCACGTAGTCACAAGTTTGTGCACATTAGTAAACCGCCATCTGGATGACCAGCTGCACCAGAACTCACGCAGATATGAGCATGTATGAATAAGAGATTTGAAAAAAAAAAAAAAACAGCCAAAAAAAAAAAACCGAGTGGGTGCGAGTGTGTTCTGGCAGGCAGACAGACAGGCTTGTAGGTAGGTGGGCAGGCGAACAGGCTGGTTATTTGATGAGAGACAGGTGTTTCCCGACTGCTTAATGCATTCCTGTTACATCCTTGTGCCCTCCTGCCTGCTCGCGGGGCTCTCAGCCGCCGTGTGAGCGCCTAAATGGCCACTTCAGTCCCAGCAGGAGATATGAGTGAGCAGTGCAGAAGGCAGCCACAGGCTCAAGAGACGGGTCTTGCTCTATCTCTGCATGTGTGTCTGCATAAAAAATATGTTTATGCACATTTTCCTCTCACGAAATGCACTAGGGAAAGTCAGTGAAGCTGTCTTTTTTATCTTTGTGCACTTTTGTGTCCGTGCTTATGTTTTTGTTCTTATGCTTTTCATGTATCATCGTGCACAGTGCCATATATAAAACATTCTTGAGGATTAAAATGTTAGTGTATGTTGCTCATCATCACACTCTTAAGGTCTAAATTTAACTTTTATGGGACATTGTCCAGTATATGTGAGTACAAGTTCTATAAAAGATGATGCTAGTGACCTCCAAGCGCATAACATAATTGTTTTATGTGCACAATAGCATATCATATAGCAACACCTTTCTTTTCCACTGTAAAAATAGGTTCACCACTAAACCAACAGTCCATCCCTTTAGTGGTGTGTCAAGGTCATATAATAAATAAAGACAATAAAAGTGTCCATTGGTAAAACAACAGTGCGTATGTTTTTTCGTTTTCAGGGTGTGAAGCTGGCAGGTTTGGATTGAGCTGTGGGCAGTCATGTGACTGTGCTGGTGAAGTCCCATGTGACCCAGCAAGTGGACGCTGCCTCTGTCCCCCAGGACGGACAGGACAGAGGTGTGAAAAAGGTAGACCTCACCTTAAGGGGAAACACATTTCTATGTTAAGAACAAACATCTATCAAAAGCTGATATACTAAAAAAATAGAAATGTTTTGAGTTTTTCCTTCCCTTCCTCTCTGTCTTCTCCGTCCCAGACTGCGGTGGTGACCGTTTCGGCCCCGGCTGCTCCCTGCAGTGTCAGTGTTCCCACAGGTCCCGCTGTGACGGGCTGAGTGGGCGATGTCAGTGCCCGCTCACCTGGCTGGGCCCCACCTGTAGTGATGGTAAGACCTCAGTTCACTCACACACGAACACACACACACACACGAACTTACACACAGACACAGGTCACGGGCTGTAAAGCTGAACCAGCTTTGGTGAAATACTGTGTCATGAAGTGTGAGAGGCTGAGCCCCATCACTCTGTGTGTCACCCTGTCTCCCTCAATAGCTGCTCCTGTCTCCTGACAGTTATTTTAATCTGCACCCAGCATGGAGCCGGGCTTGAGGCTGTCTTCGTTTTACCTCCTCAAAGCCAAGCACACAGGAGACTACGTACCAGTTACTTCTCCTCCAGAAAACCCTGCACATTTGCTTTTCATTTTCCAATAGTGCTGATGTCTTCTTGCCCTTTTTTTTCCCCTCCCTTCTCTTTTCAGCAATGCTACACCAAACTCCAGGACCGCTGAACTTTACTGTGTCCCAAAGAAAGAGAAGAGCAGGCAGCAAAACCACATAACCCAAGCAGAGGTGCAAACTCCTGACTGGACGTTCAAACACAGGGTTTGGCTCTGTGCAGCATTACTCAGATCATCTCAGTAAAGGTGATGTTAGCAATGCTGTGTTTTTGTGAGACTGGTACTCGGGTGTCAGAAACTGGCACTACATTACTGAGCCTGGAGTTCTGGATGATCACCAGTGGACCTGGCATGTGAGAGACCCTCAAAAAGACCATAAACTTTAAACCTCCCCCCTGACTTTCCAGGGTTACACAGACTCATTGCAATACACACAAATACCTGCATCACATTTGTGACTATTGCTGATTGAAAGTGGTTTAATTTGCTTTCCAGTTTACCATTTGATGAGCTGCTAAGGGTTTGGTTTCTTTCTTAAGGGCATTTGGACAAGATGTGACTGAATCAGTCACTGGAGAACCTCTACAGCCACTACCAACATTTATTTTTTTTTCTCTGTGTATCCATAAAAAAAAAACTCGATGGTCAGCATAAAAAGATTGCCAAGCATACTCCTATTTCTGGTGAAAGTAAAATGCCTTTCAAACAGATTTAGAAATATACTTTTTTTTCTGAAAAAAGTATAAAAACCAAGATCAACACATACAGAGAGTGCAGGCATGAGAGCTAAAAACATGGTCAAATGAAGGAGCCAGACCTTTGGAAGCAGGGGATTCGTCATAAATGTAATCAACTCCAGACATATTTTAAGATAAATCAAAATGTTCTGTTTTATGTCTGATGGATTTTTTAGACATAAATGTTAAATTACCATGTTTAATAACTTACAGTTACATCATACATCAAACCTAAAATACAACATTTTAGCTTCTGGACTAAAGATGTCTTGGACACCACTCTTCACTTTGGAGCTGTATTTAATGCGCAGGTTTCTGGATTCAACATCACACTTGTCACTATTTGATGAAGGTAATGCACCTTAATGCTTGTTGCCATCAGCATAAAACAGAAAATTTATTGAATGTGATTTTTTTTTCTTTGTACACCTTTGAACAGCTGATTTTATAGTTACCACCTCCCTCCACTCATATTTTAAATGTGATTGATCTGCCAGAAAGAGACAATACAAGCAAGAAGCAGAGATAAATGGTTTTGACTGATCACATTTTTTTTAATTTTCTGTTAGACATTTTGATAATATCTTTGTTGTGAATTCCTTTAGCCATGATAATCCTGTATTAAATTTTTTTTTGACAGATTATTCTCAGCAGAATTATTGTAGCTATGGGACACTTTCACCAGAATGGACTCATTCTCACCTCAACTTATTTGCTATACACCTACTTTTTGTGAGGAAACTGCCTGTGAGCTGTTTCAACATGGCACGTGGAAACTAGATTGGACATTATCAAGCTTCTTGTTGTAGTTCTGTCTTTTTTAAAGTCAGCAGCAGATACAGAGTTTGGCAGTCTTGGAGAAAAAAAAATGGTTAAATTGATGTTAATACTTTTTCTGTGGTACTTGTACATGTTTTTACGGTTGTATGATTTGAAGTCTCATATCACTACTGCCTCTGTTTTCCTAACAGGAACATTTTATTATGAATAAGGATGTTTTTCTTCTGCAGAACAGTTGTATTATATCTCAGGTCAGTGCAGTTATATTAGTTTAACCCACTGTGCTCATTTCCTGGCATACAAACAGTACGTCAGTGGTGCTACACAGATACATTCTGGTGTATAAAGTTAATAAACTCAACTTTGGCTGTTTTTCTTCTTTTTTTTTTTATTTCCATCTGTGTGTCTTTATCATGTTTTTTTTTTTTTTTTGATAGAGACAAAGAGAATTAGAACCATGAATGAAACAAATGACAGCTAGCACATCTGTGGACACCTGCTTTTAACAATCGTTTTTTAACTGTTTACTACCAAAGGCAGTGTTGCATGGTATTGATTTCTGTGATGTCTGAGTGGGAGGGCGCAGTAAGGCATCGATGTAGAGCTGCAGGATCCTGTCAGTGTGTGTTGTTGTGCTTGGCTACTACAAAACCAGACATCTCTCATCAGCCAGAGAAGGGTCAAGCGTTAAGGTCATGCTGCCTCCCTGACAGTAGTATAAAGCAGGTTGAAGGCACCTGAGCAGGTTACACTGGTTGTGAAAGGTGTGTGTGTCCCTGCTCGTGTGTGCATGTGTGTGAGGTGGGGGGTGCAAAGGGAGAGCACACACTCCTTGAGCCATTTTTCAAGTGCACTGAAGCATTTTCTCTCCTATCGGCCAAAGGCGGCTCTGGTCTGGCAGAAGCAGGCAGGTGCCTGGACCGAACATGCACCCCATATCCAGCATCCCCGGGGTGAGTGATGGGTGAGCAGGCCCGCCAGCGGAGGATGGAGCACCCCACACCCACTCACCGGTGTGGCTGATGGATGGAGGGGCCGCTCCAGCTCGCTCCGTGTTGTGACAAGCAGCAGATGTTCTCCAATAATGTTTATCGGTCGTGCCTTCATCTTCAGATGACACACACCTGTTTCCAGTCAAACAGGCCAAGAGAGGCCATCCATCCACAGAGCTCTGGGTGGCCACTGCACCGCTGGATCAGCTCTTCTGCACAAAACACTGGGTGCTGCAGCAGATAGCAGGGATACAAATGAAGAGCTGGCATGCTAAAGGGTAATATCTAAATGTAAAGATCAAGAAATAGCTCCTGTGGAGGCCACTTCTTCTGTGTGCACAACATGAAGCACAAGGTTTCTTTTTTGGGTTAAGACTTGCATAAAAAAAGAAGCTAATTCAGACATCAATTTTGGTTAACTTTCAATAAACCCAGCACCTCAAAACATTTGTTTTATTAGAAGTGCAGGAACAAAGACGCTCTTTGTGGATTTAGGTTTTAGGTGGAAAGAAATGGCTCACTGTTGTGCGCATGCTGGCTTATCAGGAGCGAAGGAGAGAGAAGGATGCAGGAAACTGGCGATGAAATAGCCCGTAAAAGGTAAGATTGCATCATGGGTACTTTTTCGCTGTAATTAAGCATACGCCACTCTTTTTGCAAATAAGATTATATCACTTTACTGCCATAGCTCCACGTCCCAGAGATAATTTCTGCCCCACTGCACTGAACCGAATCTCCCAGAGGGCCACAGTGTTTTGAACTCCAGCTGACAAATCTGTCGGCTCAGATAAAAGAATGAGGGGGAAATCATCTCAAAACGTCCTGCCCCATTTGTTCGGTTGTTGCTTGAAAAAATAAATGTTAAATATCAAGGCTGTAAAAAGATGCATATCAAGGAACTCTCCCACACTCTGGAATCCGTGTGCTTCAACAAAGCCATCTTTGGTTTACGTGAATCAACATGTTTATGTGCTTTAGAACAAATGTTCTCGACTTATTTTTATATATATTTATCCATTTTTTTAATTTAAAAAGGTGAAATGTTAAAGTTGAGCTACATGTAGTTAGGTGTACAGTAGTATATGTACCACTGGATGGCGCTCAATATGGAAAAAAAAGCGTGGAGCCACTGCATGAACCCCTGATTCAAATGAGCACAAAAGAAAGAATGGCTTGTGGTGCACTACAATAAACAGAATAAAGTTTATTTATTCAGATTGTCTGAAACTGAAGCATACGTTTTATGTTTAAATTGCTCATGTAGCACCAAATCCCTAATCCGCTGCACGTCTTCAGACACGGAGCTGAAGGACTTGATAAACTTCTTTGTAATCTACTCCATGAGTAAAGAATGAGATGATTTCAACGGCAGGCTCCAAGTGGTTCTGCCACCACGCCTGTCCTGATTAGACTCGTCATATTAAAACCATGTGCAGGACCGCTCTGCTCTGTCCCGGTCTGTTCCCCGGGTCTGCGCTGAGTGTCCATCAATAACACTAATGACCCGTAGCCTCCAGGGAGAAAAACAAACAGTGTAATGAAACCACAACCTTAAGCACCGCTGCTTTGTTAAGAGGGCGGGGAGAAGACTGGAAGATAAGCAGAGGAGAAGAAGAAGAAGAAGCAGGAAAGGATAAGGACAGAGTCTGACCAGCCTGCAATCATTTGTTCTGCACACACACACACAATCACACACACACACACAATCACACACACACACTCAGGGAGGACACCATCCGAGGAGGTGCTACCATTATAGTAAACACAACAAAAACTTGATGTGATGATTTGTGGAGTCTCCCCACCCTAACACACTTCCCCACTTGTGCCAAGTGTTACCACTCCATACCAACGCCCCCTCACCCTCACCCTCAACCTCCACCCCATCCCATCCCTCCATGAAGGCTACACACCCATCCATGCCTCCCTCCCCGAAAATGTTTCCCCTGGCGTCTGAGTCAGCACGGGTGCCAAGTCAATCAGTGTGAGAGCTGCCAGCTGTGATGGCCGCTCTCTCTCGGGGGGTGTGATGTATGTTCCAGTGAGGGGGTTGAGCGGGGCAGTTACATGCCACACAGGGTTGGCTGTGTGAGTGGGTGGCGGAGGAAAAGAAGGGAAGGGAAGGGAATGGAAGGGAAGGTTAGGGGTGAGGAGAGAAAGAAGAAGAGGAGGAGTGGAAAGAAAAGAGTGGATGGTCGCTGAACAGGAGCTGTAATGAGGCCTGATGGATTCTCAGGCTGTGCCAGCTGCCCCATTAGCTGAGTGGCTCCAAACCCCACCAAGCGTTGCCCACAGTGTGCCCACCCATCCACATACACACACTGTAGGGTCACAGCAGCTTGGGGGTCCAGCCCTTTAGACACACACACACACACATTGTAGTAACCTAAAATAGATTGCATCGACCAATGCACACTCTCCTGTCTGACTTCCTTAGTTTCTTTAAACACACACTTACACACACGCTCATCCAAGGTCCTGCCAGCCACACTTCAATACACACTGAGCCCTTTATGAGAAGCTGTGGGTTAATGACGGCAATAACTCGTCCCAACGTGTTGATTAAGTGTGAGAGGATACATGGGTGACATTGGCATGTGCTAATCAGCGCTGATCAAACCAGCGCATGCACAGCAGTTAAATGTTAAGCTGCCAAAATCATTCGGGTGCCCTCGTCGCTCTGCTCTCCTGCCCCACACAATGACATTATACACACTGCTGTCTATTCATAACATTTTGGTGCTCTTTCAAAAGGCAGTGCCATTCAATTTTTGTCTAGGGGAAGTTCTTTATGTAGGTGATGTAATTACATGGGCAATTGGAGTTGCAGTGGGGGTGTGGCCAATGAGGGGTGGTGGTAAAAAATCCTGCTGCCAGATGTAGTCAAGGTACAATTCAGTTTTATTAAGAGCTGATTGAAAAGTTTTCTTTTGGATCGTTTTTATTGCTCTTGCAGGAGGATGAGTTGAATCCCTCTGCACCGCTGCAGGTGAGAAGGCCTGTGACGTCTCTGTGTTTATTTAACATGGAATAAATACCTCCAAATTAAAGCTGAAGGGACTTTTTTATGCAACGTCTGGCTAGTAACCTTTAGCTCTTTGGAGTTTAAAGCGTTTTTAAGGTCATTTTCAACATGAGTGGAAGGACTTAGATGCAGGTTTAGATATTTCACAAACTAAATACAAAGGAAACCATTCACTCTCAGAGCAAAACAAAGGTCGTCCAAAACTTAAAACAAATGAGAGACTGAAAAATGTTTTTACTACAGCAAAAAAAAAAAGCAGATCATTCAAGAAAGAGCCACAATGTTCTGGCAGCTCCAATCTTTTATAAACTACTAATGAGGATCCTCTACAGGTGTGCTTAGGAGCCATAGGAGTCCCCTGAAAAAATCATTCTCAGGTGTGTGTGTGTGCTACAAAGCAGTCAACTAGAGAGGGAGTCAGAATCGAAATGCACAAGGCAAACAATCATGCTAAAAATTCATCCACGCGTACGGAAGCATTTTTTAAAACTGGGTTTTTTTTCTCCTTAACTCTCAAAATAAATCCTGTCAACACAAGCACTGTTTTATACAAGCCTCTGTTCAAATGAAAACACTGAAAAACACAATTGAAGCTTTGTCAAGAACCAAACCAAAGATAAACTGATATAATAATATGGAACCCTACAGCTATATTGAACAATAAAAGCTATAACTATTATACAACTAGACTTACTGCAACTAGAGGTCTCTCCCTTAAAAACTTGCAATATTGTCGGCATGTATTCAAAGAGTTAGAAAAGTTAACAAGGTTAGCGCCAGCCCTATATCACCTCATATAAACAGAAAAGAGAGAGGTGCACACTCCAACATCACAAACCAGAAACTATGTTTTTATTGTTTACACGTCAACACTGCAAACAGAGTTTCTGAAAATCTACACCATGACTGGAGTTTTTCCCAGAAGATCCGTTTCTGTGACATGAAACTGTGTTTGTGCGTGAACAAAAAAGGCCAAAACACACATAGAAAAAGCTATGTTTTGTAAAATACCCCATGTGCATGTGTGGACGAGGCATAAAAGGAGACTTAAAAAATAAACAGAATACACACTCGTGCAGTTGCTCACGGGTTTGGACCATGTGACGCTGTTTTGGTTTTGTGACCTGCAGCTATTTTGTACTCTACACTTCACTTTCACCGCTTTCAAAGTGATGTTTTTGGCCACAGCAGGCAGCTGTTTTTAGTAGGAAAGCTCTGAAAATCCAATGTACACTTCATGCTCTGCACCACACAGCAGACGGTCTATGCAGTGACTCGCTGGTGAACACAGCAGAGCATTTGGCAGTTGAGATCTCAGATAACTCCATCTAAGTAAATGGAGATCAAAAATGCTCGGCAGACAAACATCTAACAAGATCAGCATGGATGAACTTAAATGGTGATGATGTGTCAGGACTATCCAGTTATTGTAGGCTCTGGATTATTGCTCACTCATCTTTGAGAAAAGTGAAGCTCTTACATAAATAGCATGAATGTATTTTAAGAGCTATTATAGGAGATCTTATAATACATCCATGATAAATACTGACAACATCACATAATCTTATTGTTTTAAATGAGTTCACAGTAGTACAGGTGGCAAAACTCATATTCAGGACCATTATCACTTTCACTCCATTATGGCCATAGCCTGCTTCAACGCTACCATCCCTGCAGCTGACCTCATCAAAGCTGGACGACCCGTGCTGACCTCATCAACACTCCCTGACCCCCCGTGACCTCATCAAAGCTGGACGCCCCATGGAGCCCTGAGGGCTGACGACAGGCCCTAAGAAAACACCCCATCCATTAGGGTGCCAAGAGCACTGTAAATGTGGAGTGTCAGCGCCAGCCATCTTCACTGTCATGCCCAATTCTCCAACCCCCCACCCGAGCCACTCTCCTCACAATGGAGCCGCTGAACCTCCAACCCTCCCAGCCACAATGTCCGCCCACGTTGGCTGGCAGCAGTGACGAAGGGGGGGGGTGTGATGCCGGATGGGGAGGCCTGCTGCAGGATGGGACTCTTATTGAGCGTTTGAGCGATGAGCCAGGTCATCACATCTACCCAACTCATCCATCATGCCCCACAAACGGACACAAATAAAGAGGACACATTCCTGCCTCCGCTCCCACTACCACATTCAAGCCCTCTCTAGCCTTTTCTCTCCTTCCCTCTCTCTATGCGAGCCAAAGCCTGGAGAGAAAAGAGGACCAGAGTTCAGGCTCTCCCTCGCTCTTGGAGGCCATGGGAGCGCCAGAAGAAAGCGCCAGGTGGTTTTCTGACTCACGTCTCTTGGTATAAATCTGTGTTTTGGCCAAAATGATGGGCAGCCAGAAGGACTATATGGAGTGGGGAGTCGTGAGGGAGGTGGGAGACGAAGGGTGAGTAAAATGTCCAGGGAGAAATAAAGAGAGAGAATGGAAGACATGTCAATCCACATTGTAGTCCTTTATTTCTTAGTTGTTCCTCCCACAGTATTGAATTGAAATGCATAACAGTTACATTGTAGAAAGCATTAAAACAAAGTACCTCAACTTGCTGATTACTTTTTAAAATCGATTATAAACAAAACAACGACAAAAACAAACAAACAAACAAACAAAAAAAAATCTGGTCCCTCAAAACGGGAGAATAAATGAAAGTAATCTGTTATTTATCATAAGTTTGGCACAAGGGATTAACATGAACCGAACGTCACACAAGCTTGCAGACAACCGTAGAAAATGTCAGATACAGATCTTACCAGACCAATCATGCGTTTATGAAGAAACTATACCTGGCTTTTTTTTTTTTTATTATTCATTCTTTATAATGTTTGTTATTTTTTTTACAATTGAATCATTAAATTGTCATAGAAAAAAAAACCTAAGTAATATCTATTCATCAACCGGTTTCATTAGAAGAATAAGGAGTGAATTGTATGTTTAATACTATCCGGCACTCAAATGTAATCTAAAAACCCCATTGAACTCTGGGATAGGCCCGGTGAGGAATCTCCCCTTCACCTGGGCTAAGAGCAGTGCTATTCAGTAAACAAACTACAGTTTGCCAAGAAATAAATACAGTTTTCAACATACAACAGCAAATAACAACAACAACACCAACAAAAAAAATGAGAAAACAAAATCATGATTGTCTAGAAATGAAAGACACACGAGCATGGAGTAGCTAACGACTAGCATTCAGGCTATTTAGTGGTATTGTTGGCTGACTAGGATGGATTCAAGGGTTTTGAAAAAAGACATATGCCCTTTACAGAACAACAATTAACTTCAGCACTGGCTACTTATCTCAGTAAAAAAAAAAAAAAAAAAAAAAAAACCAAAAAAAAAAAATTTTTTTTTCTTCTCTTCCACTAAAAAGACAATCTATTTATATCCTTTCACAGATAGCGCAGGCGGGCAGGATGGAGTGCAGTGGAGAACAGTCGGTAGACACTTGTGTACAGTGCTATGATTGTGCAGACACACGCAGCTATGGAAACGCAGATGGGAAACTGGCCTGATTTCAGTTGAACAATTACTTTGTTTTATTTGTTCTTCAATGACTTCAGTGATATTAAAGCGCTGCTGGCGCTGTCCTTAGATGGAGGGGTTTTTTATTTGAACTGAGGTTGCTAACCCGCCCTTCATTTTTATCAAGTACATGTATATATGAGAAACTCCTGTGGATCTGGGAACTCTTGTAACACATTTAAAGATGCTTTTGTCAGATGAGTCGGGCTTCTTATGTGCTCTGTGCACAGTAAAACATACAAGGCTGAAACTGGCTGTCTTATAGACACAACAAAAACTCATCCTCTCAGCGTTAAATGTTCTCCTTGCTTTGTATGTGCTGGGCAATAAATGCAGTCTAGCAATGATACATTAGCACATCCATCTTCCATGTCCACCAGCTGCCTTTGCTGTGCAAAACATAGAAATTCAGCAGAATAAATACAGCTATTATTACTTTAGCATTATTATTTTCACCACAATCATCATCATTGCTATCATCCTGGTTGGTGTTAATGTAAGAAATCAATTTTTTTAAGGTCTCAGAGGGACAATTTGTTCTCTATAAGTTGGGGGGTTTTGAGGCTGGGGGTGGGCTTGGTTCTGCATGGACAGTGACCCTGCTTTGTGTGTAAGGCGCTCCGCTCAGCAGTCAGATGGGCCGTGGTTCTGCTCAGCAGTCACTCTATGGACGATCAGGGGCCCCCCCACACGTAGCCCCCACAACAGGCTCCCAGTGCCATAGGTCAGGTTTGGGGGGTTGAAAAGGCGAAAGGGAAAGCACAGGGGCGTCATCATACATGGCTGAGGGACTGGATGGCACTGGATTCAGCAGCAGCCCGTGCCAGACTGTGCCACATGGTGGCCGGGTTGTGGGAGGCCGGGTGGAGAGAGTCCTTTTCAGCCAGAGACAGCATCATGGCATACGCCTGAAGGGTGGAGGGAGATGGATTAAATGTAGCTGACATGCTTACATGCAAACATGTATGTATGCTCTGCAGGTTTACATGCATATAAGCTGTCAGAGTTTCTTTTACCTGAGACTTAGATTTCCTAAAGAGTGGCTGTTTGACGGCCTCGCTGAGAGAGGCGGAGCCAAATGATGCATCGTCCTCGTCTCCATCTCCGTCACTCAGCTCACTCTCATCCAGCTTACGCATTTCAGAAAAGTGACGAATATGATCCAAGGCTGAGTAGCTGCTCTGTTCCTCCTCATCCTTATACCTGGATGCAAAGCACAATATTGGTAAAATTGAAATTTAACAAACTTTTGAAGGCACATAATCGCTTGCAAAATGATCATTGTCAAACATTGTTTTAGTGGCGTGTTCCTGTATTGATTTACCTTCTTGGAGAGGTTTTGCAGTTGAGGTTTAAGTCGTTTCGCCCGCTGAAGTCCATTTCATCTTGTATGTCATCACTTAAGATTCTAGGAAGCGTCTCGCCTTCCGGTTTCACAGGGGTGTTGCTCGACTCTTCCACTTCTTCTTCATCAGCAACCAGCTCCTCTGCTTCCTCGTCTTCCAGGTCACGTGACCCGTGGCTGGCCATCAGCGGTTTCTCTTCTTCAAATGCACCACCATTTAACCTGAAGGCCAGGAAAATTGATTAGATCAATAAAGCTTGACAAAGTAGTAGACATGGAAAAGAAAATCAAACGAGTGTCATCTGTTTTATTAGCTTTCCTTTCGATTTTGTAATTTCTTTTATTCTTAGGAAAAGACATGAGTGAGGAATTCTCATGGCGCTTGTCAAATTAGTAACATGAAGAATACAACACTGAAGTGAAAAACTATCTATAGGTTTAGTATATTTAGTCGGTGCTGGCTTTTGTCTTTTGTTTTCAAGTCCCTGTGAGAATCTTTCTCTATAAACACAAAAACAATGGAACGTATGGGATAAAGAGCAGAGAGAGGTGGATCTGAGGCAGGACATGGCAGCTGGGTTTGAGAGAGCCGGAATCCCGTTTGTCATCGGGGCTCTGGGGCCCCTTTGGGCACAGCAGCACTGGGTTGATCGTTGCAGCACTTAACTGGAGTGCTCTGTCTCTCTCCTTGTTTATTTTCTCTACTATCTCGTATTCATCTAATAGGCAAAATATTTAGCTGACAGCCCCATTTGGTGGGAGAGTTATGAGAGCGCCGCTAACCGGCCCATTCCTCCATCCGTGTGGAGGGGGAGAGGGCGAGCTATCCAAACTGCCTGAGTCTTAATCTGTCCCTCTGTCTCAGCGCCACAGGAAACCACCATTTGGTAAATCATCTGGAACCACATTAAGACTGATTCACTAATTACACTCCGGGACGTCTTTCGTCAGCTCGCAAAAATGCCATTTCTCGCACAAAGGATTCAGAGATGAGGACTAAAAATTGGACATGGAGAAGTAGATAGATAGGAAACAAAACACATCAAGCACATCACCACATAATTATAGGATGCCTATAAACAGGATACCAACACTAGATTTGAAAGGCACGCATTTGAGCATGCAGCGCTCATAGAAAGACTGGAGAGAGGGATTTACTGCAGATTACATTTTAGCACATACAGGATCCACATCATCTTTTCTTTTCCTCCAGCAGCTGATAATACTCTGCTTTCACCAGAGCCCCCGCTGGGATGCAGAGTTTGAGGCTGACGAGTCGGTATTTGTGCCGTGTGCAGCTCGCGGGGCTGAGAAAAGGGACTAGCTCCAAGAAAGAGAGCGAGAGCTCTGTGATTAAGAAAACAGATTCGCTAATTACGCTTTCAAACGTGGTAATTTGCTGGGGATAAAGTATCTATCAGAAGTAGTCAGGAGTACAGCACTTTGAAAGGAAACACGGGCCGACCCTTTGACCCCACCCCCTCTACCCTCTTCCTGTAGGCAGACATGTTGGTTCCAGATGTGGTGGGCTAACTGTTGCACTCCCCCCCCCCCTCTCCTGCTTCGCTCCCCCGTTCCCTCTCGACGCTCTACCGCCGGGTCCTGCTCTCACAGGCCCTTCTGCACAATCACACACCAGTCTGCGAGATCTCTATCTGGACTTACAATCTGCCCTGTGATCACACCAACGCGAGGCACGTGAAAACAAACTCAGGGACCTAAGCAGACCTCTCAACTGCTATCCGACCTGATCACAGCTCCAAGAATTTATTTGCATAATGCTCAGACGCAGTTTGCCTGTGCACAGTTATCTGTTCGCACGTGTGGCCTAAAGGCAACTGATATAAGGAGCTCCTGCATGTTTCCAAAACCTGCCAATATCTTGAAATGTCATCACAGTTGATTGCTCTCTCTCTCCAGATCTCTGAGCATGATGTGATAATTAACGAGGGCTGGCTGGGTGGTATGCATGTCTGAAATGAGATGAAAGCAGCTGACCCATTATTCTTACTCATTTTGGCCCTGAGAGACTTTTTAAATCCTACAACCTGAATGGAGTAACAATTACTGCAAGAGTTCAGCCTGAAGCAGTACAGGTTAGACTACCAGGTACAGCTTCATGTGTATGTGAATAAAGTTAGCCTGTTTTGAACATTTTCATTAAATATGGTTGCTCTCATTTGTGTCCTCTGTTGAGATGTGGCGGGTGAGAAGCCTGAGTGAGTCAAGTACTCACTGATATTCCATGTCCATAAGCACCTTATTTAGCTCTGTGGATGTGTATGTAATCATGAAAACATGACAGGTCCTCAGAAATGACAGCATAAAAGTGCTTACCCTTCCTCAGAGGGGTCTGGTGATGTCTGATTCTGGCCTGTGTTGCTGATGAAATTTCTTATTTCATTGAAATAAGAGTCTTCTTTGTCATCCAGTATGGCACTGCCACTGTCCAGTTCAGACTGTGGGGACGACATTGCAGTGCCTGCAGGGAGACAAAAAGGTCAAGTTTTGTCTCCAAAGATGTGTTTTTCACATTTCAATATACTAAATATTGCAAAAACACAATCTGTTGCACCATGATGTCTTAAAACTTTTTGAATGACCGTTTGTCCACCCTTTAAAATGCATTAAAACATATCGAAAAAGTTAATTAAATGATGTTGACTTAGAACTGAGTGTGTTTCTGTTTTTGTTCTGACCAAAGTTCGAATAAGCAGTTTCACATATGTCACTCTATGACAGTGTGACATTTTTGGTTTCTGAAAGTCCAATTTTTTCTCAACGATATTACCATGGAACCATTACATAGTACAGAAAAAGTGGGTTATGCATCGCTTTATGCAAATTTACAAGGAAATCTCCTTGATACTTAAACTTTAGTTGTTATCACTGTGAAACACACTCGTTGGTCTTTTGACTCAGAGTCCCATTTGCCATGTCTTGACATGAAAAAAACATTGTTTCATGGAAAGAACCAAAAATGTATATTAAAGCCTTCTCACCTGACAGGTTGCCATTCTCATGCTTCTTGAGGTGACGGTCCAGGTTGGTCTGCTGGCCGAAGCAACGGTCACACAAGTGGCATTTGAAGGGCTTTTCCTTGTTGTGGATGTTGCGAATGTGACGTTGCAGGTTGGAGGAGATGCTGAAAGAGCGGTCGCAGTATTTACACCTGCAGGAGAAGAGAGGAACTTTCAATTAAACAGTTAAAAAATGACAAAAACAGAAAAACACACAATCCGCTCATCATGAATACAACTGTACTGCATCATGAATCAGGAACCTGTGGTTTGTTCTGTGGGAAAGATAATGGGATACATAATGTAGCGCGCACACACACACACACACACATACACACACACACATACAGACAGTCCCAGCAGTCCCCCAGTCCCAGACATGATGGAGGAGCTTGTTTAAGGTGAAACAGCTCTGCCTCTTATCTCCAGCCAGCGCAATAAAATTGCATTCTTCTCTCACAAAATAAGCACGCAACAGATTTGGTTGTAGCTCTGCAAAATTAGAGCCTCTTGCCAAGTTTCTTCATGCAAAATTATACGAGAAGATTACATCTTTTCTTCTGGTGGAATTAGCTCGCTCGATTGGCTGTCCCTCAGGAAACCCCCCGGTTATCTCTACAAAAAATTACAATAAACAGCGGTGATCTTTAATGGCATGCCAGCGTGTTGAGTGCAGGCTATCAGGCTGGGGCAGTAGAGGCCTGCGTCTGTCTCTCTCTCTCCCCTGTGGTCAGCAGGCCTCCTCCAAGCTTTGGGCCAACATTCCACTACCTTAGTAACTACAAAGCAGAGCGGTGCTGGCCAGGGCTTACTCATTATCCAAATGTAGTAAATATGCGAGATTCATTTTTACATGTGTACTGAACTGCTGCTGCATTGTTATTTCTAACCCGAACGGCACCTGAAAACTCTGCAGTCTTGACATGAGATTGCAGGGAGACTTTTACGAGGGTGTGCAAAGTTTCCTCTGAACCAAAAATGTGATGAAACTTAGTGGATTATTTTTTCGTGTAATTTGCCAAACAGACTATGATTCCAGAGAAAAGAAGCTTAATCTTGCGATAACCTTTTTACTTGGCAAGAGAGCCCACACTTGGTGCAGGGAAGGTAGCCAGCAGGCTTGCAGATCACATCTAGTTTGGCCTCATACGCACAAGAGAAATGACCACAGCTGCCGGGCCTGGACATCTGCCCGCGCTCCTCATCACCCCAATTTTTCACCAAACTTCCTCCCTTCCTCTCTCCTCTGCTCTTTTACCAGCCCAGCTTCAAAGCCCCCCCTCACCAACCTCCTCCTCCTCCTCCTGTCACCCTGGCGACGGACACCATTTTTCATCAGGCAAATTATTTAGCAGTAGGATAATTATTCCAAGCTTTTACGGCATAAGAAAACACACATAAACTCCGTTCTAACTGTAGACCAGAATTCCCTGGGAAACCGTCCATGCGTTGTTAACAAATGAGCTGCATCTCTCCGTCTCTCTGTCTGCTTGAGAATGCGCTGTGTGAAAGTGTGTTTGCTGAGGAATTAATATGCAATTGTGCGGATCTGATTATTGACTAGATGATAATTTGCCTGTATGGTTTGGTTGGTACGTATTTATGGATGTGAGGGGGAAAGATGAAGAGATGCTGGCAGAAGGTAAGTGAGGTGATGCTGTTCAGCCAACATGTTGCTGTTGGACTCTCACTTCCTGGATTAAAACGAAACTTAACACACCCTTTTAAATACATACACACATATACAGACAGACAGCTCTAAGAGACAGTATGTGTACATGAAAATGGCTCTTTAGATTGTTTAGAAATACTCATACCTATATGGTTGCTCTCCTGTATGAGTCCTGAGGTGGCGGGTCAGGTTGGCAGAGCGTGGGAATATTTTGCCACAATATCTGTAAAGGAATAAAAACCATTATGTTCTAATATCAAAGAAACACTGTAACTGTAACTGGAATTCAGCAACACATGGCTTAACAGAAAAGTAAAAATACCAACAAAAAAATCCCCTGAGAAATGTTAATTTATGAGAAAAATTAAGGGAGAAATTAAAAACTGCCATAACAAACCAGGTGCGATAGTTACCTGCATGTGTAGCGCTCCTTGCCCTTGCGCAGCAGTGTCTCTGGAAGTGCAGAGGGAGGGGCTCTGAAGTCAAACATGGAGGGGACTGAGCGCAGCAGGTCACTGGACTCTGGCTTCAGGGAGCCAAACGTCTCCAGCTTCTCTGCCATGTTCTCGATGGCCGACATCTGAGGAGACAGAAAAGAAGAGAAAGAGGTTAAACTTGTGCTTAAAAACATCCTAAATGCTTTAGCATGCAATCCAAACATGCAAAGCAAAGAAATTGATGCATGTATAAAGTTTTGTTTCACCTCAGTGAAACATTTTCTTGAACCAAACAGACTTACAGCAGAGACAAAGAATAAAGAGATATGAGAGTGCAAGTGTTTAAAGGCTGGACACAGTATGAAGCAAAATTCAATAAAGAATTAAGACTCCTATGGTCACATGTCCAAAACACTGAAAGATTTAGATTATCCACTTATTTTTACATTTACTTAGAAGTCTCTGCATTAAACAAAAATGTCAAATATCTATCTATCTATCTATCTATCTATCTATCTATCTATCTATCTATCTATCTATCTATCTATCTATAGATATGGATATAGATATATATATATTTATAGATATATAGATATTAAATTCAGATTCACTGTGAAATGCTCCTCTCCGAACATATTATTAATACTTTTTATATATATATTTTTTTCATATCTTTGAGTGGTAAACATTGTTTACAGGCATCACACCAGATGAAATGAGGTAAAAAGGGTCCTGAGTGAATTTTTATTATGACGTTCATCAATGATTCATGAATCACAAGGTCAAATCCCTGATATATCTGCATAACAAGAGCATTAGGTCCTGATTCAAAACTTAGTAATTAAAAAAAAAAGAACATATGCTGCAATTCACAGCCTTTGAAGAACAAGCGTGAAACTCTGAATGTTAAATTCAGCCAGCTGTTGTCCTCTTTGCAAATACGCTTACATACATTTACAGTAGGTTCATAAACACACACACACACACATACACACACTCACATAGGATTAAGGACTGCAGCCAATCTACTAATGAAGCTGAACATTTACTTTCATCAGATACTCTCAGAGGAAATATGTGTACTTGTCAGTTGGTCTGTGAGTGTATGTGTGTGTGTGTGTGTGTGTATGGCAGAGAAACTCTTGCGCTGCATGGTGGCCGTAGTTGATTAATTACCATCAATGTGTGTGAAAGAGAAGATATATGTACGTGTGTGAGGGAGAAGAATGTATTTATAATGCATTTGTATGTATGAGAGTGTGTGCAGGATGTGTGTGTGCTTACAGGCATGTGCAGAGTATGTGAGCACGATTGTATGTGCTTAGTGTGTGTCTGTGTGTTGTGAGATACATGTCCGTGTTTGTGGGTATATGTGTGTGTGTGTGTGTGTGTGTGTGTGTGTGTGTGTGTGTGTGTGTGTGTGTGTGTGTGTGTGTGTGTGTG
>JAQMCX010000053.1:8642992-8673078 GCA_029814765.1 Acanthurus leucopareius | reverse complement strand
GTGTGTGTGTGTGTGTGTGTGTGTGTGTGTGTGTGTGTGTGTGTGTGTGTGTGTGTGTGTGTGCGTGTGTGTGGCAGAGGAGTGATTCATGTCCACTGCTGGGCTGTAAACTATTCTGTGCACAATGCGGGCAGACAGCACATTCGTCAATATGAAAGATGTTGACATTACTGATCAAGGGCCAGACACGGGTAATAATGATATCTCTGTGCTGAGAGGGGCGGGATGGAGGAGGAGCGGGGGCTGGAGGGGGAGTGAAGGGAGAACTAGAGGGAGGAGGAGAGGGAGGGGCTGGGGTGAGGGGGTCCCAGTAGGCCGCAGGGCCTGTCAGCCCATCTCACACACACACACACTTGCACACACACACACACATACACAGAGGAGTTTTTTCTCCCTTTTTTTTTTAAAAGGGGGCTACACAAATTTGCATTATTTTGCGTGTATTGAATTTTCAGCCTGTTTCTTATTCTTATTTCAATAAGGCAACAAATCAATGGTGATTCGGGTCCTCCACTGGAGCCCTGCTCCGACTCTGACATTTCATCTCCTGCTTTCACCCCCTGTCACTCTCAGGCTTCACGCCAAGATGGAGCAGACTGAGAGGAAAGAAAGAGAGCAAGAGAACCGGAGAAGAAGCGTGATGAAGGACTAGACGACAGGGGAGAATAGTGGGAAGGAAGTGAGAAATTAAGATAAAAAAGGAGGGGAAGAGAAGAGAACGAAGGAGAGAAAGAGAGAAAGAAAAACTAGGTGAAAAAGAATGAAAAAAGAAAGAAAGAGAGGAGGAAGAAAAGAAAGAAAAAAGAGCGAACAGAGCCCACAGAGAGAAGGGCTGATGGATGGCGGTGGAGCCTGGTGTTGGGAGCGGCTGATTAGGAGTGACGGCCGAGTGTAAAGTTCCTGCCGCAGCCGTCGACGTTCCCACTGAGGGAGGATGTGGAGTGTCAGGTCCGTTTGATTATGAATATGCCAATGCTGCACGCCATGAATCAAAGGCAAGCAGGAGACACGGACAGAGAGAGAGAGAGAGAGAGAGAGAAAGAGAAAGAAGGAATGCCATGGATTGAAAGATAGGCGAAGAGTTGTGGGGAAGAAGGAGGTGGAATGCTTTCATATTTCTTTTGAATGTGTACTGTGTATTTCATTGGGCTCTTTTCGGGCACTGAAGTGAAAGCTCAGTTTGTCTGCTCAAAGAGATCCCATAACTTTCGCGAACATTAGGGCCCCTAAAGCTGTCGGCACTATCGAGCCTGTCCGATAAGACACTTTTTAGAGCTGAAAGCACTCAGTCCCGTCTCCACCCACTCAGAATTTTGTGATTCAAGCCAAAATGCACTTGCCGCTGCACTCTGTTAAGAGTTTAATCTTACACATTTGATCAGCCCTTGCCTCTGTGTCCTTTAAATGGAAGGCGTAGTACTTTTTATAAAGAAGAAATTGATATTTTTCTGGCTGCAAGTTGCAGAATTAAATTGTGATTGGACACTGGAACAGCACTCTGGCAAAGAGGTCATTTTATTTTCTGTGTTCAGTATCCTGCATGAGTTAATTTCTAAGCAATTAAGCTTTGTACAAAATATAAAATGTGTATTGATTTAGTGTCCAATAAATAACTGACTTTGAAACCACTGTGGAATGGTTTATGTTGACACCAGAAAACTAAAAAATCTTTTAATCTTTTGTGTAAACTTTTATTACCTAGCTTCACATTTGGTTCTTAAAATGTCCCAAAAGCAGTTGAAGGTATTTTGTCTGCCTCTCTAAACCCGTCCAACGCTTTGTTGCAATTGGCTAGCAAATGATTCACATAACCAATCCAATGGATTAGATATATTAATGATTGAAACTAATAACTGTTGGCCTACTTCAAAAAACTTCAGCTATCGATCTGTTTTTATGGATGGTGAACCAGGTTCATCAGGCCACTGTTTGACAACACAGTGTGTGAAAAGTTCCACAACTTAAAGGACAAAAGGACAAATGGCTCCATATTTGCTCTAAAGTGATTTTTTAAGGGTTTTAAAGCCCTCATTCTCCTTTGTTTAAGAGACCCCCCAACTCACTCAGACACACACATACCTCCCAAAATCCCCTTGTCTTTCCCCCTGGGCAGTATGTATGTGTCTGTGAACTTGCTTGTTGCTGTAGCGTCGCTCTGGGACCAGCAGTTGATTGGCTATCTTCAGATGTCAGTGATGCTGTGAGGGCCTTAATTAGCGAGATGCATTCTCAATTGTTGATCTTTATCGGGAACCAGATGTTTGGAGGGAGGAACTAACCTCCCTCTCCCCCCGCCGGTGTCCCAAAGAGACTGTTACCCTTTCGCTGATGTAAAGCAGCCCCCCTAAACACCACCCTCCACCCTTCTGTCCACTCATCCCCCCCATGCCCATTTGCAAGAGCTCTGCTTTATTCTCCAAATAAGCAAACATATATTCGGAGCTGTTGGATAGACAGGGTGTAGCCCGGCTGGAAATCCCCCCTTCACCCCTTTCATGTGAATCAGAGGAGGGACATGTCCGCATGTGAAGATGTAAACAAATCGAAAAAGCAGAAATCAAAATACTGAAAATAAATCAATATAAAATAATATTAAATCATGTGTAATATAAACATTTCAAGCTGATGAATTTTCTTTGGACCAGCATGTAAACAAAAGGTTCTATGGCCAGAAATGGACACACGTCCAGTCAGTGCGTGATGGTGATGGTCTAAAGCCATGCGAATGCCGGGTGATGTCAGTTGTAAACTGTAATGCAGCCCATGCATTAATCAGGGGGTGGGGTTTGTTTGGTAAATGTACAGGTAGAAGAACTTACCCAAGTTCTCTGATCTGGCAAACGAAACTGAGGGGCGGAACAGAAGGAAAAGAGATAGCAGTCAGAACCAGGAAGTTGCGCATGAATCAACAGCTTTTGATTGGACACATATGGGTACAGAGGGAATGACGGGTCAGGGTGTGATTAACTTTGACTGAGCAATGAGCTGCCTATCTGCAGAGTTATAGCGCTGGAATTATAGGAGGCTCTAATAGTTCCCAACACTTCCTGGTGTTCAATAAGCTCATTATAGCAGCCTACAAATACAATTCCAGTATGTAATCTAAGCCAGTATTGCTTAGCAGTAAAAGTTCCTGCCAGGAAATAAAAAGCTGAATCACTAAAGGCTGGAAAAAAGTTCCAGTCCCCTTAGCTTTGCAACCTTTTTTTTTTTTTTGATATATGGCTCAAGAGTGAGTCAGGTGACTGAAAACAAACCCTCTCGAAAGTATACAGAAGGGCCCCATGGCTGCTCTGGGTTAGACCTACCCAGGTCTGGTGTTTCTGGGAATGATTTGTGTGTCCAGACATCATAAAGTCATAAAGATGGACTAAGCACTCTGTTAGTGTTTCTACTGATAGGACACCTCATTAAGGCGTGTGGGACAGCCATGTGGCTGCTGCAGGCTGGGCCCATGCAGCAGTCTGGACAGGGGACATAAATCAGACAAATGAAACAGCCTGTAAAAACCAGACCTGAAACGGCCAGAAAAGAGGAGAAAAAAAATCATATGCCTGAGAAAGTGGTGTTTTCACTTTCCGACGGACCGTTCTCACCCGGGGGTGGGGAGGGATTGAACAAATGAACGTCAATGCAACACGTCATAGACACACATATACCCGCGTGCACGTGCGCTAACACTTACATGGAGTCTCACACTGGAAATACTGAACCCAGGGGCAGAAATCATCGCTTTAAGAGCGTATCATTTTTTTATATTGTAATCAAAGATATGTTACGGGAAGACCTGTCAGAGGGTGCCCTTTCTCTTTGCCACATCTGTTTCAGATAGCCAGCAACGGGCTTAACAGGCAGTAGCCTGGATAAGGCTGGAGCTACATACCAATCCTCATTAATCCAGTTTGGTCAGCTTCGAACAACCATTCTGATATGGACCCCTTTAAGAAATAATCATAGTACATCCTGGCTGGTTTTACTCACATCTGGAGGAAGCTAATAGAGCTCAAAACAGTGATCTTGCCACATGACAGGAGTCATCAAATCACAACCACTTTGAATTTAAAAGTGTAGGACCAAACAAAAGCTAACCAGGCAAATCAGGGCTATTCTTTCCATTTAATTGATTATCAATTTAGCCATATGGGATCAACTTTAAATCCAAGTAGAGTAGGTACAAATGCACCTTTTCTCTTGTCAGAAAGTATATTTTTGCAAACAGTGTGTGCCACCTTTTTTTTTTACCCCCTTTAAATGAGTCAAGTTGTCCCACCTCCTCAGTCAGAACCTACCTGTGGATGGAAGAGGAAGCCTGGAGCCGGCCGCATGTACTTGTCTTTGAGAGTCTCAAACGGATCGCTCATTCTCCTCTTCTCAACCCTGCTAATAGTAGATTTCTGTCAGCTCTTAACGCATGAACAGCAGCAAATACTGATATACTTAATTAGCAATTGTGTTAAAGCCGTCTGAGCATGTTGTACTGTTGTATGTGCTATAAGGTTGCAATAACGACTTGACTTACGGCCAAGTAAGCTACTGGGAATAACAATACCTGTAGATGGGGTCCATAAAGAAAGGGGTGGGCCTGGCGTGCTGTAAGGAAGTGTCAGCCTTTGGGATCTCCACCACTGCCTTCTCCTCCTGGTTAGTTTTTGTCTCCTCCTCTCTGGGGTTGCGTCCACGGCCCCGAGTACCCAGGCTCAGGTCTAGTGGCTGATCCTGACCAGTGGTGTGGGAGGCCTCTGGTTTGGAAGGAGCAAATGAGGCAGATTTCTCCTCCTTTCTCTTAGTAGTGAGGTCAAATGGTGACTCAGATGAAGGTTTGCCCTGGGCTTTCTTGCAGTCATCTGCTGGAGACTGTGGCTCACCCTTCAACCCTGGAGGTCTGAGGTCCCTGTCTGGAAAAGGGTAAAGTGGAGGAGAGAAAGCTGGGAAGAAAGGCAGTGGGAACATAGATGGGTAGGGCAGAGATCCGACCTTCTTGTCCTGCAGGCCAGCCAGCCCTGTGGAGCCAAAGTACTTTTCAGCAATTGAGGCAATGGCCTTAATAGAGTCATTTACAGCCCCTGTTACAGCCGTGTGCTCGTCCAGCGAGGATGGAATGAGGGAAGGACCCGGAAAGTCTTTAGCAGCACTGCTGCCTGTCAGGCTGGGGCTCTGAGAGCCTCCCTCACTGGCCTTCCTCTTGGGGCCTTTGCCATTTTCTCGAGCGGCCCCCCTCTCCCTCTCACTGTCCATGTCGCTCTCCAGCTCGGAGCCGGATGTGCTCTCCAGATCGCTTCCACTGGGCGTGCTGACGTCGTCCAGGTCGCTGCTCTCAGACTGGTCACTTTGCTTGTTCCGCTGCTTTGTGGAGGTTGAGGAGCTCTGGGCGTTGAGCTCTGATCCAAGCATTTGATTGCCAGGTGCGCCACCATCTTTGCGGAGAGCTTTGAGGAGCTCACGGGATTCCTGAACTCCAGGGCTTGGAGGCAGCAGGGGGCTCTTACTCAGCTCCGCACCATGCCCTGCGACAGGTGCATGGGCTGGTTGTCTGACAGGTGAGGTGGCAGGAATAAGCGGTGGCCGGTGGTAGAGTCCAGATGGGAAGAGGCCGGGGAAGCTGAAGGGAAACGCTGGGGCAGCAGGGAAGGTGAGCCCGCTGTGGTGGCGACTGGCTCCGAAGTAATCAGCCAGCCCGGCGCTGCTGTGGCCCATCGCCAGAGCTGATTTGTCCAAACCAGGGGCGCCAGGGAGAGGCATACCCTGGGCAAACAATCCCCCTGCTGTGAAATGATTTTTGCCTTCACAGAAGCGCCGATGCTTGTTGAGGGAGGATGTGGTGCTGAACATCTGCCCACAGTCCTTGCATTTGATCTGCGTGCGGCAGTCAGCGTGCATGCGTTTATGGCGGCACAGGTTCGAAAACTGGGTGTAGGACTTGTGGCATACTTCGCCTGCAGGGACAAGGAGACAGATATAGAACATATCAGTAAGCAACACAAACCAACCCCCACGTACAAAAATATAACATGACATGCTATGACATCTCTATGCTTTAAATTGTCTGAGGCTGAGACACAGGAAATACAACAGGAATGATACGCTCGTGTTCCCATCAATACACTGACAACAGTTTCCCAGCAAAATAAAGAAAAGAGGTGTGTCCAGATCCTGGCATTGTAAGGGAATCTGTTTGGTTGACGGTGTGAGTCAGCTGCTGCCACTCATCACCTGCACATCAAACCAATTTCCCAGCTCCATTGTCCTCCCAGGGACGCTCCCAGGGAGTCCATAAACAATCACATGCAGACACACACAGACACACGGACACTCAGGCACATTAACAAAATATTCACATAACACAGAGAAACTGAATAACACACACAAGTATGTAGAAATAGTAATACACATACACACATACACACACAGACACATACACAAACCCACACACACACACACATTCTCAGCCGCATTCTGCACAATGGCTCTATTTTAAGTTTGTGAAGGAAGCGGAGTTGAATGAATCCTATCCTGCAGTCCGGTTCCCAGGGACAGGTCTCACGTCCTCTACTGCCCCTCTTCCCTCTTCCCCCCTCCGGGGCCTCCCCCATCACCCCCTCACCTTGTCCCCATAGCTGGGTCCCTGTCGTCCAGAGCAAAGTGACCTTCCCACAGTAAACTCCCGTATGCCTGTCTGTGGCTCTGTCTGACCCGGGGAGACGCACAGGGGGCAACACCCGACTCTGAGACAAAACCTCACCGTCTGACATTATCTATCGCCATTATTAGCCTGTCAACATTATCTCCTATCAGTGGATGATTTGGGGTGGTAGCCTAGTACTTATTGTTTTCCCATGCTTTATTCTCTCGGTATTCTAACTAAAGTCAAGAATGTGGTTTATGAAAGGGGGATGATGTTCCTCTTTTCTGGCCTCCTCTCACATTATATTCTGCAGATCAGCTACACCACAGCTAACGTTCCAATAAGGCTTTGATCATCCGATAATATCAGACAAGCAGTCAGAAACAGATCTGCATGATTGATTTTGCTCACATTGTTATATTGGATCTTCAAAACAAGGATAAGGAAGTGGTTAGGCTCACACGGTGATTACACTTCTGCATACTTTGGATGCCTTCCAGCCATAAGGTGCACAAGAGGCAATTTAAGGAGATGGAGGGGAAGAGCGGGAAAAAGCATTGTGGAAACAGATTTAAATAAACACCCCAGAGGAATGCCAAATGGGAATGCTCGAGCCAAGAGTGAATGTAATCTTGTAAAAAAAGTATTTTAATGAATAGACCCAGAAAACTTAATTGAAATGAAGTGTATTTGTGGCTTGGCTTTGGTGGAAACAAGCAAGGCAGAAAGGTAGTTGAAAACAGTTTGAAAGCATCTGGATAAAAAAAATTGAAGAAGGAGAAGAAGATTGCCTGATTCCTCCGATTTTGCACATGATGTTTCCTCTCTGGAAGCTTTCAATGTGTCATGCAACACAGATGACCTTGATCTTAAGTTTAAAACATTCTTTTAAATGTCTACAGGGACGTTTGAGTCAAACATGTGTGAAATAAAAATTGTATCATCACCACAATTAATTTATAGTTTCTGATAATAAATAACTAGTGATTTAATCCGTCCACTCAGTGTGTATCAGGGTGGCTCTGTCTTTGGGTGTGTGTGTGTGTGTGTTTTTACAAGTATAGCCACATGGTCTGAGCAAACTACAAGAAAAAGGCCTGTGCCATAAATCATGTAGTTGTGACATTTACAGACTAACAACACACACGCATGACACACTGAGTGTGAGATCTGATTCACTGCACGCGTGTACTCGTCAGCTCTTAATAAACTGAAACAAAATATTATAAACACATTCCTGAGAGGAGAGCGGTGGCTAAGTGGAGGCTTGCTGAGTGTCGAAATTAATAACCCAGCAGGCCTGAGTGGTTCACTTCCATGGAGAAGCTCCGACTTGCACACATGCACACACGCGTACACACACACATGCACACACACTTGACACACATCATGCACTAACATACAAACGTACACACACGTGCATTCAGAACATATTCATGCCCTTCAAGAAACAAACGCTTCGGACACACACTTGGTTTGTCCCAGGCAGCCGTCACGTTGGAGGCTGCTGTGTCTTTTTTAACGCAGCCATTAGTTGTTTTTAAACCTGCATATTTTCTGCTGATTACACCAAATGAACTCTTATTCAGAGGGAGCACAGGGAAGAGGGCTGTACATGTGGTTGCTATTTGTGAGGAATGGTGCATGTGGCGGAGGGAAGGAGGAGGAAAGAGAGGGGGGGGGTCAGAGGTCTGCAGTGGAGATGCAGTCACTCCGGCCTTTGTATTTATATGTGTGAGTGCGTTAATGCATGTTTGTTTGAGGAGGAGAAAGAGTGTGTATCTGGTGTGTGAACAGGTTTCCGTGTGCTCATGCGTTGGTGTGCAGGGGGGTCAGGGAAAGGGAGACGGGGCAAAGGGTGAAGGTCATAACGCTTTAGGGGAAGGAGATCAGATCTGCGGAGTGAGGTGGTGAAAGTGTGAAAGGTCAAAATGTGTTTGGGTCTTGCAGAAGTTAACGTTTACTGAAGGGCAGGGAACAAAACATGTGTGTGTGTGTGTGTGTGTGTGTGTTAGAGAGCAACTGTGGAAGAAAAAGCCTGCTAGCTGGAGCGTCAACAGTAGGTGAAGCTGGGTCACTGTGAGAGGATTGAGTCAAATTACATGCTGCTTTAAATGCTGTTATTACCATATCAGCAGTGTGTGAGAGTGCTGATGCAGATAAAACTGCATGACTCTTGTCTTAAAAGAAATTGTGCTGCCACTCTAAACACACCGCCAATAAATCCCATGTGTAATTCCTGTAGAACATTTAATGACTGACTCTTGACAAGGAGCTGAAGAAGGATAAAAATGCATTTTTTCGCAGTTAACATCACAGTTTTCCTATCAAAGACAAGTCACAAGCATGTTGGTATTGTTGTTATAATTATGGTTATAACGTACTGAGGAGACTTACATAGGTAGGGTCTTAGTGACTTACACATGAAGGGCTTGACACTGCTGTGGATGTGCTTATGCTGCTTGAGGCCTGAAGACGTTGCGAACGTCTTGCCGCAGTCAGAGCAGGCGTGGGCCCGCGCCCCGACGTGCTGTGAGCGGATGTGCCTCTGCAGGTTACTGGGGTCTGTGAACACCTGCTGGGGGAAGCAACCACACAGACACACGGGGGAGTTACTATCTGCCTCTACAAATATGAATTTGCTAAATATTGCATGCAAATATTAGCAAACAAAAATGCATAGTAATTCAACATCGCCTCCAAAGGTCATCACTTTACCTTTGAGCAGTTTTCACATTCGTAGTGCTTGCCACTGTCGTGCGACATCTGATGTCGGATCAGGTTTGACTTCCAGTTGAAGGCCTTGGGACACTGGTCGCACTTATACTCCCTCTCCTCAGAGTGGGACAGAGTGTGGGCCTCCAGACTGCAGGAAACAAGATAACAAACAACAACGAGGATTAAGAAGTTTGTCGTGAATCATATGAGGTGGTCTGACAGCTCTCCGTGTGGAGTGATAGAGAGTAAAATCAATAAAAAATCTCCCTAAATGGTTAGTTGTGCATCAGCTTTTCACTCACGTCTGGACATCAGAGAAAACCTGGTCACACTCCTTGCACTCGTGTAGACCGTGAGACATGTTTAGGGGTCGCAGGTCTTGAGGTTCCTGGGCCTTCAGGTCACTGTCTCCTCCTAGATGCATCACAAAAGACAAAGTGAAGGGAGAGGAATGCTTAAATTGATCTTAAACTGAAAGAAATCTAATGTTGTTATGTATTTGTTTTTTGTTTTTTTGTTGCTGCCTTTAAAAGCCAGCTTTTTCATCACATGTACTGTAAAGGGAAAATAGAATGATTTGCATTGCCGAAGGTTTCGGTGAAGTAGTAAATCTGTGGTTCAGTTCCAAACAAGTCACACTGAGTTTTTTGTTACTGTTACTGCACATAACAACATTCAGTGTCAGAGTCTGAAATCTTCAGATGAATCACATTTTATGAATATATTCCTCGCTGCAGTAATTGTGCACTTAGTGGTGCTAGATGAAAACAACGTTTTTTGTGGAATTTCCTCTCCACGGGACATTGTTGTATGATCTCATGTTCAGTGGCTGCGCTGGGGAACAAAGCCTTAACATCGCTAATGTCATTCTCTCAGTCCTGCTGCACATTCATCTTTCACTTATAAGTGCCTGCTGTTTACAACAGTGTGAAAATAAGCCTTGTTTTTTTTTGTTTTTTTTTTAAAAAAGAAGCCAAACCTGGATTAAGGAAGGAGGAGGGGGGCATCCCACACGGCTGCTTCTGGTGGTCCAGCAGCTGGTTACGGGACTCAAAGTGCTGGTCACAGTCCTCACAGCGGTACTGCCTCTCCTCTGCAAGGCAGGAGGGAGAAACATTATCATATTGTTCTTCTGAGCGAAGTATATGTGCTGTTTAAGTGTTGGCAGTGGACAGAAAAAAGTGTGTTTGTGTGCGGTGCCGACCATGAATATCAGGAGCCATGGTGTCACATGAATACTCTTCAGCCTTCATGAAAAGTAGCAGCTCTTCACTGGGGAAAATCTCTCTGGTGACTTTGTAGAAGATCTGCAAAACACACACACACACATACAAGAGGATCATGATTTTAAATGTGCTTTTATATCACAAAGGTCAAACAAAATTCAACTGCTCCACATTTTTGGTGTGCTGAAGTTGACATTTGTTGGTGTCTTGTAAAAATGCTATATTTTATTTTTGGTTTTTATTGCCTTTTTTTTCTCAAATTGTCCATAACTGCACTGCAATGTTAGCTAAAAGTGTCCAGCATGTAAACCAGCAGAGGTCACTTGGTACAGCTCTGCCACACACACACAGAGGGGACATATACATGAAAACACACACACACACTCATTAACGTATAATTAATCATCATGTAAGACATTAATCTTGATGAAAACTGAATAAAAGCACAAATAATCAAGCTGTAAATAAATATACTGTGTCATAAATATAGTTTATTTATAGTTTTTTTACACACAGCACACACACACACACACACACACACACACACACACACACACACTGAATTCTTCCTAAATGCTCCCAGTAAGCAAGCAGCATAAAACAAAAGTGTTGAGAGCGAGCTAACTAATGTGTGGTGATAAACTTTAGAGGCAAGCGAGCTGCTAAAAAGATGCATTCTCCTAATTGAGTTTTCCAGTGATGGATGAAACTTTCAAACAGTGAGATCAATTCAGAACAAGCCCCCATTTCTGGCTGCTCATTTATAATTCAACCTGGATCCTTGAACTACTTGTTTCAGAGCTCCCGCATTTCTCTATAAATACAGCTCCAGATTTCAACGCATCCATTTAGTCTAAAACACACAGATTACCAAATCATGTCCTTGTTAAACATGTGTGTCTGTAGGGGGGGTCAGTGATTTTAAAGAACCATCTGAGAGACCCTGGGACTGTGGTGCTTCCCATGGACACACAATAGCCTTTCTCTGTGAAACAATCAAACATGGGGTTATTTTTGGCAGGCGTTGGAGGTTTAACATATTACCTTCCTCCGCCGCGTCGACGTGACAATGATTATGTGGGAGTTTATTAGAAATGCAATAGGGAGGGGGGAGGCATGCTTCTGGGAAGTCACGGGTCACAGGTACACACAACGCTTATGGACGGAGTTCCTGGCGCGCTCTAGAGACGAGAGCCACACTGGCTCCACGGAGAGTGATGATAAATATCTTAGTCTTTATAAAGATCATGATGTACTCTCTGCTATAATTGTTTGTGTCATTGTTCTAACTTCTGGCAAAAGATATAATACTAAATATGACAGTAGGGACATTTCTGGGCTCCACTGTGACTCACTAAATCACAGGAAGTTCCTAGACTTGAAGTCACTAGAGTAAAGGGAGCTCAAGTCGGTGAAAAATACGGGTCTACCAAAGGCAGAGGGGTGATTGGTGCACAGTAAGTGATGCAGCTTTGCAGGGGCATGAAATTATGATTTAAATTCAAACATTTAAAAAAAAACCTAAGTGGTCTAAGAAAGGGAGGGTGACAGGCATTGTAAGTCTGACTCCCATTACAGAGCTAAACCAGAGTCATTACAGTTATACAGACCAGGAGAGACACATTACATATTAACCACCAAATTTAATTTTAAAAAATATTCTTCTCTTCATTTTTGTAGCATTTTTAGTTTGAAATCTTCTGATTTGCATTAAATTAACCGCTGAGGTCCTCAGAGAGCATGTTTGCCAACTTTTATTTTGCAGCGTGATGTCTGCTTGAAGAGAAAGCAGCTTTGGCAGAAAAGGCAACGTTTCACTCCCATTGTTGTTTTGAAGAGAGCTGCAGTGAGAGAGTCCCAGAGGCAGCTTTCATCCCTGACAAACCCTACACTCCAACCCTCTGCCTACACCATAAACACACATGTGTTAACATGGATGGAACTTCACAGAGCATACATGCACACAGACGCAAAGGGGCTAACTCTTTCCTGTGTCTGTCACCTCTGTGGGGCCACAAAAATATTGTGATTCAGAAACAATCAAACCGCAGCTCAAACAGACATGTGAGACTGCAGGGATTCCGCTCTGAGAGACTGATACCGCGACTGGAGGAGGGAGGCTCTTTGGAGAGCAACCAGGGCGCGGACTGAGGCCTCGGTACATAAAAATTAATGGACACTGTCGAAACCACTTTGTTCATAAATACAAGAGTGCGATTTCAAGGTACAATGCACCTATGAATCAATGCATTTAATATTTTTACGAATAATAGGAGGTTATCAAGACACACAGCGAGGAAAAACCAGTGACCCTGGTGAGTCTTTAACACCGACAGCAAATATCTACTTTGCTGAAGTGGCTGTGAGTCTTAGCTTGACCTCTGACCTCCCTCTTTTAAGGATCAATAAACATTTCTGCAGCTCTGTTCCAGCTCTGCAAGAAAAGACGTGTTTTGGGGAAGCGTCGACGCACACTCACACACACACACAAGAAGCCACAAGAGGGGAATCCCCCCCTCTGACAGCTCCTCCCCGTCCCCCAAAGACCACCACAGATAAACACACACCACAGATAAACACACAAAGAGAACGCACACAAACAAACGAGGCAGGGACTCGTTTCAGAATAGAGGACGTGGTGTTAGATTCTAGGGGTCATCCTTAACATGTCATGGACACACTAACAAACACACACACATACACACACACACACACACACTGCCATCAGTCTTTAACAGTGGCTTAAAATAACAGGTCACTCTGGAGATAAGATAGCCAGGCTGTTTGAGTTCACACTGAGAAGCATCAGGGCCATTTTTTGCTCTTAGTGCAAACAGAAATGACTCAGAAGGAATGATTTAAGTACTTTGGAAATACACATGAGCTTGCCCAGGATCTGAAAGTTTTCACATTAACGTAATAACTTCAGCCTTCTCTGCACAAGCTGCAGTGGTGGCCAGGAAAACTAGTTCCCTCACTGACTGAATCTTATTGTCAACGATCCGCCGATCAACTTTTTCTGAATATTTATGTGTAGCATTTCTGACCATACATGCTCCTTTAATAAGCCACTTATCTTTCTCTCACTCCTTCTCGCACCCTCTCTGTCAAAGGTTACAACCACGAAGGGATCAGAGGCTATAATCGGACTACTTTGTTACCTTGACACCATTAGTCATTAGCAGAGTAAACACAGTCACATTTTCCCCGGTCACACCCTGCTGGCCGCCTCCACGTTCACACAGAGCTCATTGGACAGGTATGCCATTCAGCGACGCCATCCTGCCACAGTGTGCTCTCAGTTTGTGTGCGAAAACTTAAAGATCTCAGTACTTTATCAACCAAAATAACACAGATTCACAGTTCAGTTCTACACTCTAATGACTTTAAAGGATGAAACAACAAAGCATTTAACAACATTGTCAAAAAATTCTTATGCAAAACTCCCCCTTTTCTATTTTTTTCTCACAAAAGGAATCACTAAGTATCGTCGAACGTGAGAAAAAAATTCCATCTGCATTGTTTGCATGTGCTCGCTGGGCGGTGGCACGACAGCACCAGTGTGTGTCCACAAGTGTTACGACCTCACTGCAGCTACTGGGGTCATGCAACATGTACGGCACGTTTGGCGGTTACCATAACTTGGCTGCTGAACAAAAACCGTTCCGTGACTTAGATAGCTGTAAAGAGCATGAGCATGCAAAGAGCAGCTGGTTTCAGCAAATTGGACGAACACGCAAAGAAGCCAACATTGGGCTTTGGTCATGTTAGATTGAGTCAGCTGTGGGAAAGTGACCCGATCTCATGAACGACATGCCATCAGTGTCAGGAGGAGATTCAGCATCTCCATTACACTTGTTATGACTAATTAGAATATTCTATGGCCTCTATAAATGGGATCCTGTGTAAATGATTGATTTTTAGATGTGCAATATTATTTTTTTTTGTGCTTTCATAACCAAATGAGCTTTAGGCTTTTCAAGTTACAGTCACATCATGATTTCACCTTCAGTGTATTTACATAGTAAATGACTGCCAGTGTTTCGCTAATATGGCCCTCACACACTTCATCCACTCAATACTGTGCGAGAATCAATAGAGCGAATGAGATTAACGCTCATATCCCTCTGCACTGTCTTATGAAAGGCTCTTCAGGGCCTTGTTGGATGATGTTAATTACACTTTTAATCCATTTTCCTTTCAATTGAATGAGTAGAGTAAAGAGTGCAATGGAGGGTTTTAAAGCACTAATTGCTCCTAATTATCTCAGCGACAAAACGCACCGATCAAGGAAGGATCTATGTGAGCAGTGCTCGGGATGCGTTGTTCAATGCATCAGCGAACAAATGAGGATATAAGCAGAGCTGCAGTACTCTGGCACTGAGGGTTAGAAGGCTGAAATTAAACACAAACAGCAGGTTGCAAGTCAAAGTTAAAATATTGAATAATTACAAATTAGCTTAGCCAAAAGCCTTTGTTAGAAATTAATTTCTTAAGAACACTTTAAAAAAAATCTGTAAATTTTAAATTAAAAACATTTAATTTTGTAATATTTTTTAGAGGCCTTTTTTTCATATTTAAGACACTGAATTAAGACCTGTGAGTTACAGCCTGTTGAATTAATCACAGATTTCAGTGTGACTCACAAACCGCGACACCTGCCATCTCCTTCCTTTCCACTATTTCCTGTTGCCTTCCTCTCTGCAGTGTCAAATATATAAAGCAATAAAACAGAAAGGTCATAAAAATAAGGACTGTCCTTGTTAAATAAGCTGAAATACTGAGGGTGCAGCTAAGTCTAGTATTGGAGAAAAATATAATTATAATCCTAAATTTAAGCCCCACTGAATTCAAACAGCTGGACAACAACAGTAACACAATGTTTTAGAGCCATTAAGTCACAAATATCTGTTTTCTTTTATTTTAATTAGATTTTTTTCTTTGCTCATAAAATGTCAGATATGTGAGAAATTATAACCATCGGAAATCCATCCTCCATCATTATAGAAATATATTACTTCCAGTTGTAATGACTGTAGAGAACGACTGTGTGCTAAAAAGTTAATAAGATGATAAAAGAATGAAAATTTCCAAAAGGGATTAATAAAGTCTGTCTTATTCCTCTAATATTACATAAAAGTCAGACATTCCTTTTGTAAGTATTTGCAGAATCTGTTTGATTATGTTGTCTGCAGATGCTTTGGCAGCACGGATCGTTAATGCCTATGCAGAAAAAAAAAAAAACCTGACCAGAAAAAGAAAAAAAAAAATTAAATTGTGAGAGAGCGAGGAAAAGGAGAAGTGGGATCCGGATCACTTCCTCCAGTAAGACAAAACAGGCATTTTTTATTCTCCCTCTCTTCACTCATTCATTCCTCCCTCACTCCCTCACCCTCCTGAGATTGCTCATAAAGTTTTATGATAAACAGAACTAGGTCAGGAATAAGAGGCAGAGGCCAGTATAGCTCTCAGGCTGGCGGGGTTAAATTGGTGCTTGAGAAGAACCAGGACCAAATAATGACCGACACACCTGGATAACGCCGTGGTTGTCTGACATTTGTCTTAGAATAAAACGGTGGGGAGATTCCTTGAAAACTGGTTCTGTGGGAAGATTTAGCCGAACTGGGTGGCTCGGTAAGGCCCTTCTGTGGAAATCTGGTGATGGTACACGTTGTGTGGCGAGTGTGTAATATGTGGTTTCAGGCTGGGTTTAGACTCAGCACTTCTCCACGGCAGTAAAAACCTGTTGGAATCAGGTACTGTGTGTTTGAACGTTTCCAGCTCAGAATGAGGAGCGTGGGGAGTCATCCGAACCGCAATGAACAATTCAAAGTCCTGCAGAGCGTGCGCACACACACACACACACATACACACACACACACACACACACAAACACACATGCTCATACACTCTTTAAAGTGCACACAGGCATGAATGTAGAAGCACAGGCAGTTATAGGTGTGTGCACACACTCCCGAGACACAATGTAAAACACTTCACACACTCACAACAAGTCAATGCACATGAAAGTCTGTGCACACACGGAGACAAAAGGCCCTCATAAGCATACAGACACACACACAAACACACACACAAACACATACACGCACTCACACTGCTAAAAAACTGACAGCAGCTTTACAAGACCACCCCCCTTCCAGTCTATTCATTTTGAACGTACAGACAGGCATTGTGAGACGCTACAGTGTGTTTTCAAAAACACCAATGTTGGCCGGAAGGCTTAAAGACGGCACATTGTGCTGTGTTGTGACAGTGTGTAATACTTAACAATCACCTCATCATAGCCATGTCCGTGACCTGTCGGAGCCTTACACAGCCACCCGAGCAGAACCACAGTGTTGACAGCCAGTCACACCTCGCAGAGAGGGCAGCTCGGGGGAAAGCTCTCTCTGCTTGTTTGTCTCTCTGTGTCTTTTAAAAGAGAGCAGGGTAAGTGCTCCTGGAAAGCCTCTCTCTTCTTCTCTTTTTCCCCTGTCCTGTTCATTAAAAAGAGAGCGTGGGCTCTTCGCTCCTCCAACCTCTTCCTTCTCCAACTGAGAGCACGAGGTGACAATGACGTAGACGTGCGAAGGAAGAGCAGGAGGTTCGCTCCTGAGAAGCTCTGAGTTTTTCGCTTAAAATGTTTTATAATGATTTCAGGGCTAATCACATCATTTATAGCTTTTGTCTGTGTTTAATTTATTTGGTTGGATTTCTTAAAATACTCTAATGTCATGTACTTTTTTTTTTTTTTTTTTGCTGAAATTGCTCAAAAAAGTAAGCTGGAAGGACCACCAGTGAGAAGTGATGACAAACACGCAGGCTAGATGATGTTTTTTTATTCGGGTCAGGCTATGGTATGCTCCACACACATGTCAAATAAAGTTTAGCTGCTTGTCTTCCTGCCTTGCTGTGTGTGTGTGTGTGTGTGTGTCTGTGCAGGAGTCTTGTCTGGCCATGGATTTACCAAGGTGAACGGGCCCTCATGTGTGTAGCACGCACCTCTCTGTACAGCCAGGTGAGCAGCAAAAGGACTGTGACATTCCTGACATATCTAAGAGTTTATATCGCAAGCGTGACCGGGAAGTGTGTGGAACTATCATCTCAGCAGGCCGCCTGTGATCCTGCCCTGTGGTCCTCGCACGGCAGAAGCCAGAGCACAATTACAGAAAGAAAACACACAGATAGCGAGGAGTCTCTGCGGTGCAGCGTGGGGGAGAGCTGTATGTGTGTGTGTGTGTGAAGTGAAGGTAGGGTGGGCCACCCCGCTCACGGGACTATCTGACTTGGATCACAATAACACCTTTTAACACAACAGCGTGCAGACAGGACAGCCATCGGAAAATACAGGGAAGCCTTCTGGCATGAGAAGTGTTTGAAAAAAAGGGGCTTTTTTTAAAGATCTGAATGACTCTCAGTGGCACTTGATTCATCCAGCCAGACAAGCAGGATTCAGAGGACACATCACCATGTGGGAGTTCAAAATCAAGTCATCCACATGTTTTTTTTTCTCTCTTTTCTTCAGATCATATTCGTCTTGTTTTTTTTTTTTTTGGTTGAGGTTGTTGTGCCAGGCTTTTCTGCGAGGGTCTCCACGTACCTGATCATCTATCTGGCACGCTGTCAGGTTATGCTGCCTGGCCGCAGGGGCAAACTGGATGTGCTTCAGCCAGCTCCCGATATCTGGCTTGCTGGCATCAACGCAGAATTTTACATGGCCTGACCCGTCCAAGATCTGCAGAGAGAGAGAGAGAGAGAGAGAGAGAGAAAGAGAGAGAGATCAGACTTTGATCAGTATCAGTCCAGGTTACTGTGTCCAAACACTGACTAACCACATACCTCCCACATGTTAGGAGCTGGTCTATGGCGCAACACACACACACACACACACACATACACACACACACACGCACACTCACACTTACACACACACATATTCTCATTCACACACACACACACACTCACCAACTCACACACACAGTCTGCGTAGAGAACAAGCAATATACAAAACATCTAAAAATTCCTTGGTGAAATCAAATACTTGTTTGCAGTGTTTGTTGTAATTTAATTTAAGCAGTTACCTAGAAGAAAAATTCCTGTATTTTTTAAGCTACAAAATAATACCAAATAAGATAAATAAATAAATAAAAGAATTAAAACATTGGTGGCATTACTTTTCATTTTCCTTGAGGGAACTCTTAAGGAATTATGTAATTTCTACAGTAGTAATAATAAAATGTAAATTATCCCATATTAAAATGTTTTTGACAACAATAAATATATACCAGTACAGCAATATAAATAAAAGTCAATTAAATAATAAAGAAATGTAACTGAATTTTATGTTTATTGTTACAATAAGTAATAAAATTAGAACATTTTAAAACAAGAATACAAAACAGATGAAATAAAACGAATTCTTACTGATCAATCTGGTATTATTTTGTCAGTGAAAACGAATTTAAATAACGCCACTAAATTATTCTGGATTTAAATTGAACCCAGCTGACGTTTAAATTCGTTTCTGAAAATACAGTTAAATGAAAAAGTAAAAACTTCCCCTGTTTTAAAAAAAAATCTTTATGAATATGAATTAAAAATGTTATTAACAAAACATAATACACGATTCATTCATATTGTAAATTTTATAAATATTTTTATAATAATAATGATGATAATAAACGAAGAAAATAATTTTATTGCTTTTCTGCACAACGTTAAAACGCTTCAAGCTCCTAAAGTACAAAATAACAATAAATGCACTGAAATGAATTATAATGCAAATCAGTAGATCACTAGACTTTTATAGTTTACCAAACATTTATACAACATTTCTCCCGGCGAATTATAAGCGTACAGCTTCGTCCTGGTGTGTTATTATTTATTATGCAGCAGCTGTAAACTTTACTAGGAAACAAATCAATTGCAGGAAATGGCGAGTGATAAGAATTATGAAGAAGAAGCCGATTGTTGTGATGCAAAACGGAATCTCTCTCTCGCGTTCACAAATCTGCTTTTCTGCCTTTGTATAACCTGCCACTGAATAAATATTTAGCTTGCATAAAGCCCTTTGTCCGGACTAACACTAGATCTGCCCAGTCACCCTGCAAAAATGCTCTCCAGCCTCTTATGAATTAAACCGTCAAACACAGTTCACAACCACATGAACAATGAGCGTTTGTTTTATTTTATTTTTTTGTCTAATGCGTATCTCTGAATAAAACAACTGTTATGTTTTCTTCATAGAGTCCGTTTTCTCTTACCGTTGAAACTCTTTTGCACCGGCGTGCGACACTTAAAAACCTCTTGGGATGAGACGCTGCTAACTGAGGAAAAGTGATGAAAACTCCCGGTTCAAAAAAAAAAACAACAACAAACGTGAACTACCGAAACCTGCTTGTCATATAAACGATAAAACTAAACTAGAAGCTGTCTTTGTTTCGGCGCGTTATCCAGACTGTTGGCATTGTTGAAAAAAAAGAAAAAGAAAAGCACCAGTGTGCTGTTGTTTTTAGTATCTCTTCAGGTCTCCAAGCCGCAGGACGAGTCGACTCCTCGACTGTCTCTCAGACACCGCGCGGTCGGTAGGAGCGGATCCTCCCTCACTATGCTGTCTCACAGACACCGTTGATTCGGTAAAAGTCCTCTCACTGTCCTACAGTCATCGCGGATCGGAACTAAAATCACCTCCGGTACATCAACTTGCTCCCAACTTTTCACTGTGAGCGCGCTTCGCTTGGCTCGTCCGCTTCTCTCTTGTCACCCCTCCTGTCCTGACGCACCCAGGTGTCCTCTAGTAGCCATTCAACTTTTCATTTTTCTCTTCCTCCCCCCCCCCCTCCTCAGCCACTCGGGATGTGTCGTCTATATGATAGCACAGAGAGTCAAGGAGGGGTGTTGGCTTCAAGCATCGCCCCCTACTTTGCGCGTCCCGGACGGTTTGTGTGATGTTTCTCTTTTGCGCATTGTCTCATACAGAGAGATCCAGCGCGTCCATTCCTGAAGCGCAGAGAGAGGCGACTCAAAAAAACAAGGGACTGTCTTTGCTCTCTGTCCCCGGTCGGAAGCAACTCCTCTCCGCAGTAAATTTTAAAGTGACAGGGGCCCGGGGTTGGAGAGGGTGAGCGGGGTCAGGGAGAGGTCGGGATGGGGTTTCTAAAGGGATGAACTACACACACACACACACACACACACACACATAGGCAGCACACTTTAATGAACCAACATAAGCATCAAAGCGCGGATCATTATCCACGTGCTCCCAAACTTTTTCACAACACGCCGTGCCGGTTCATGGACCATTTTATGACATTATTAACCTGAAGATCCGAACTCTTTTTTTTAAACTTCGAGGTTATGACTTAGTTTTAAGTAGCATTTATGTCTGGATACCAGAGAAACAACAATAAAAAAAAGTGAAAACTATTAAAAATAGTTTCCTTATTCTCTAATTGTGCTTGAGTTGGTGGAGTAGAGTAACCACTAGGCTTAAGTGTTCCTCCCGGGGACCTCCAGGAAACTCCGTAAGGACTATTGGAAGTCCCTGCGCCACAATTTAGGAAACATTGACCTAATCACCTGTTTTTTTTTTTTCTCTGACTTGAACATAAAATGCTGTAAGGTTGTCAGGTGGGTAAACTTGTGCGCCCTCCTCAGCCAAATCTCCCCCTCCACCATCACGCGCACGGACAAAATAAGCAAATTATGAGCTATTTAAAAAAAAAAAAATGCTCATGAGGTGTTTTTTGAGCGACAGAAAAAGCAAAACAGCCAAATAATGTCTGAATCAACCTTGAAATTAAACACGCAGCATTATTCTTGATTATTAACATTCTGCTCTGTGCACCTGCTTTACAGCAACCTCACAAGAGGACGGCAAATGTTAAATTCGTTGCATGTCTAGTGTGTTTGATCTACATGAAAAAGTTTAAAGCAGAAACTTAAGCCGTGAATAAAAGAACAAGGGTATAGAATAATAAAGAAACGTCCTCGTTGTCAGTGAGCGGAGTTTATTAGGCAGCTCATAAAGCTGGAGAGGACAAGGCTTTGGCTGATGAGAGCAGATGATGATGGATAACGCCTCACACTGTGACATTGACCTTCCATCCCAGATAATGCCTATTGTTTTACGAAATCGCGGAGCAAATGTGCAGGAAGGACAGGAAAAATCATGTGTAAATAAGGCAGGACCCCGCCACCGATTCCCATCGTCTCGCGCTCCTTGAGAACCGAGGAGAGACCCCGGTCCGCCCGGTCATTGATTTCCTGCCTCTCCTCGACTTGTCCATTGTTGGAAGCCTTTTTAATTTAGCCATAAATTGGGAAAGCTCAAGTCGAATGAGCTGTTCTATTTTCTTCCTGTCAGGATGAGGGATTTGTTTTATGATGCATTGTGTATTAAATACAAGTAATCTGGGAAAGTGATTGCTTCACGGCCTCTCCGGGTCCGATCGAGGATCCTGATAGAGAGAAGGGGTCTGAGCCGTGTTCTGAAAAGGAGGAAGTGTCTGAAAAAAGAGGATAAACACGCGGGGTTTTGTGGTATCACCGGGGGTAAATTGGGTTAACAGTAACAGGAGCCCCCCTGAACCTGGCATCTGAAGATATGTTGCACTTCTTCACCCTGTCAGGAGATGGCGTGCTCAACTGAACTGAACTTTTTGAACATTTCTGAATGAATAGTTGAACAATTCAATTTCGAATGGAAAAGTTAAGCATAGTTATGACGGTGCATTTGCGAACAAGTGATCTTTATTTTTTTTTAAATTCATTTATATTTTATTTTTTAATATTGAAAAAAAATGGATTCAGAATAGAACTTTTGTGATTTATAATTTGGTGGCTTAATTGTCTATTTAGGCCATGAAACGTGTTACACATCAACAGTTGTACTATTTTATCTCCAAATATAACGAATTAAACGAATTTCTAGGTTTTAGGTCACATTTTAGAGCATTTTTCGAGCAAAGTAACTCAAACAAGCATTAAAAAAATCCATCTAACTATCATTTCTGGATCATGTTGGCTTTTATTTCTAAGCCGTGAATTTCTCTTAATGTGAAAGGCTCTGCAGCTTATATCTCAGTTTGTAACAGTCTGCTCTATCAGTCAGTTTTTTTTTTTGGGGACTTATTAAAAGGTGGGGGTATTTTTTTTCTCTCGTTCGCGTGAACTGCAGCACAGAACATCTATTAAGGCGTCAAATTGCTAGATGGGACATGAAAGATTCAGCTGTATGGGCTTGAATATATAATCACCTGAACGAACGGCTATAAAGCTCCTGAATCTACAGTGAAAAAAAGACCGATGGGGGTGAATTTAAAACACTTGTTCATTTGTTAATAAACCACGAGAGTGATTTGCAAGGCATGGCTCCAATTTATATTTATTTCACCAATCCGCCGTAAACACCGTTCTGATGTGCTGAGATGAAATAGATGGGTTTTTATCTGAATTGTGCCATTTCTTTGTCATAATGGCTCCACTAAATAGCGGTGTGGAAAAGCTGTTTATCAACAAATTACGAAGCAAACACATGCATGCTTCAGGGTATGTTAGTTACGACTATATCATGCCACACAGCATTTCATACCTATTTAAGCGACCCTTAAAACATACAGCATCCGCGTAATGTTTAGTGCTGAGGCTTTCAAGTGCTGTGAAATTCTTGAAAGGAGGTTAAATTGTTCAAATGGGCTCATGCTTATTTTGCTTGCGGCTTTCTTGTTTGTTTTAGGAGTTCAGTCACGCATAAAAAAAAAAAACCCTATTCATAAATGAATGTAGTGAATTTTTTATGATCAAATAGCTTCATATTTTACTTGATCTGAGGCTAAGCTTCATGCGTGTAACAGTGGTCCGTTTCTTTCTTAATCCTTTGAACAGTGAACAAACTTTGCAGGATTTTTCCTGTTAGAAAACAAAAAAAAACTAAAAAAAAAAAGTGATTAGGATTTTTTCTGCTCAATCTACAGCCATGTGCAGTCAGATGGGACAGCGCCGGAGAAGAGGGGGGATTCCCGTGTGGGTTGCAAACTGACTCCAGCCAGCTAGCTGCAGAGCCTGTGCCGCTGCAGCCGAGGGGCCACATGGAAACACTGTGTAGGCCTGTGTGGTGCATTCCAGCACATCCTCCAGGAGAGCGGAAAGGAGAGAGAGAGAGAGAGAGAGAGAGAGAGAGAGAGAGAGAGAGAGAGAGAGAAAGACAGGAGAGAGAAAGAAAATATCGCAGCCAAATCCACATGAAATAGTTCTACCATTCACGGCGAGACCTCCCATTGACACCGGCGAAAGGCTGCATTAAGTCTCCATCATGCCTCTGTACACACACACACACACACACACCCTGCGCATTTTATTTCGCTTAAATGTGGGGCGATTCAATCAAGTGGTAAAAACTCATTTAAAGCTCAAATGGACGGTTAGGCTGCAGTTTGCACAACACTCTGCAACTTTTTCTTTTAATTAACACATCCGTCAGCCGAGATTAGTGCACAATGCATTGAGTGTGCAGATTTGTGTCCCTATATTATAGGCTAGACCATAGTGTCCATATAGCCCAATTACCATTAAAACAGAGCAGCGGAAATGAAAGGGGAAAATGTAAATAAAAAATTTCCTTGAGTCTGGAAGTAGGCCCGTTGTGAGTGGCGTGTTAATCTCCACCACAGTAATTTGGTTCTGCGGGAGAAGACAGAAGCCCTGCTGCTGTGCCCTGCACTTCATAAATCACTGCTTTATGTGGACAAGGTCAGCGCCACCCCCCCCCCCCTTCCACTGGCCCCTCCCGGCCCCTCCGCCATGTTTACCCGGCCGCCCCGGGGCTCTCAGGACCAGACCAGCTCACTTCTAATTACTTTGGATTATTTTCATTTGCCGGGGGTCAGCCAGGCATTCCGACAGAGAGAGAAAGAGAGAGGGATGATTTCTTGACAAATTCTGTGGCCTGTGAGGCGCAGGGCCCGGCGTGTTTGCTGAATTAACACCCAGTACTTTTGTTTTGGCATTGTCTTCTTCTGTCTCTGACACCTCTGACGAAGGGTCGGGCCCCTGCACCGCACGCGAGTCTGTATGAACAAATCCCTGACTAGATTTCTAACATAAAGACAAGAGTTTTATTTTGGAATCAGAGTTTTTTTTTCCCTCAGTGAGGTGAAATAATTCATGAGGGCCAACTTATTTTTACTCATCAGTTTTACAGATACAAGTGTCAATATTGGTACAAGGCAGAGCCACACCAGGACATGAGGCTCAGAAGGATTTATGAGAAGACATAAATGATCTCATCTCATTAAGCAGGTCAGAGCAGCAGGGTGTGAGCCCTGCATCTGACAGAAGAGATATAGTGCTTTCTTATCTCTGAAATACATTTATCTGTCTGAGTTGTAGACCATTAAAAAAAGAGAAAAAGAGTAAAAATAACTCATTTGATTTTAGCATGAAGGTTATTAAACAACAGAATAGACCCACACAAAATATAGAATAGCCTCAATATATGTCAACTATAATCTGTGTTGGATTAAAGTTAAATATACTATAAATAAATAGTATCTGCACCATATATATTTCATTAGAGTTAATGTGATATTTATTGGTTCTCCATTGTGATGCTTAAATCCACTCTGACATCAGGACTGGCACAATACGACCAGGCGCTGCAACAAGATATGCCCACCGAATTATTCTATTAAACATTAGGCACTTTGGGCATCAAAAGGAGGGGGTGGATGTAAAAATGAAAAGTGGTTATTATGCAACTTTCAAAATGTAATTTAAGGATAATTGGTTTTAAGCAACCTGATGTGTGCTGTTGTTTGGCGCCTGGAATGTGGCTGCAGCGAGTTGGGGGTCTTTGACAGAGGTGGAGGGTGAGGGTGAGGGTGAGGGTGAGTGGTGGGTGAGGATGTTGGGGTGGCAGCGATGTACAGAAAAGTAGTACAGGTTGTGGTAATCACAGACACTTCCTCTGCAGAGCCTCAGCATACAGGGCCACACTGTATGTGGGCTAGGGGGTGCGATAAAGCTGCACAGGAGTCAAAGGTCACGTTTTTCAAGCATAAATTCAGCGGGCACACAGCTCCTACACGCATGGGACGGGCTGGAAACTTAAACAACCCAACTCCACCCCACTGCAGTCCAGCGGAGAGAGGGAGGGGGGGGAGGTAATTAGAGCATGTTGCCGGTCGCCGCAGGGTGAACAAATCGGCTCTAAAACGCTCATAGATATCATCTTTAAAAGAGCTTTTTTATGTAGGAGAGGTAAAGCGGTATGGAACTGAACACGGGCACCTCAGATGTTCAAGTGTCACACATTCATTACATTTATTGAGCTCTCTTCTCACGTTTAAAGTCAGAGCTCTGCTGCAGCACTACGACAATCTGCTTTTCATATACCGTGTCCAATTGGAAGGCTAATATTTTAATGTTGGCGGATATCACACAGACGTGATACTTGTTCAGTGTGACAGGAGATGCTGCGGCCATGTCAGCTCAACATCACATTAGAGTTAAAATGCATAGAAGCAGACTGGCTGTAAAGAATACATAAATACATCTCTCAAATATAGAGGTTTATTTACAATAAACTTGAGCTCAAATAAAATAAATCAAAACCAGTTAATATTTGTCAGACAGAGTGATTAATTTGTGTTAAAAAAAAGATTATTTATTAGATTTCTGGGCAGGTTGATAAACAGACATCCGTCTGTTGATGGCTCACTGATACACACACCCTTTTGAGTATTTACTTTTATTGAGAGTTTTTGCAAAACAAAGAAAAAGGTTTAAACTCGAGCCTTATGAGGAGGAAAAAAAACAGAGAGAAACATGACAAGTGGGAATAATGGCTATTTCTTATCCGAAATTTACAAGTGGTTAAATCTGCAATGTGAGAAAGTGAGAAAATGTACTAGAGTAAGTGCAAAGCGTAAGCAGATTGTGGAAGTGTGTTCATTATGTCCGTCATGCACACACACACACGGAAATCCCCACTGCACACACACAAACACACCCACACACACACACAACAACAAACACACACTGGAATTTGTTACTCAGCACAGGTCAGCTCAGTGTATGTGGGCATGATTAAAGTCAGAATTACCTCTGAAAACAACAAATCAGTTGCAACAACCCTAAAATGAAGGAAAGCTGAGCGGCTCACACATAACACAGGGACACGGAGTGGCTCCCATTAAAGGCTTCACTGGCTTTCAGTAGCATCAAAGAGGCCCCTGAGTTAGGCTGGGATTATATTTAACCCAGGAGCTTGTTGCACTGCTGAGTACAGGGCACATGCTGATGGCTGCTGCCAGTCCACCATGCCTCTGGCTCTCTGACCAACGCTCTCATTAAAATGTGGCTTGGGCACTATTTTCTACAGGAACACACACATGGAGTAATGCACCGACACACACGAAAACACAAATACATAACAACATAACAAAAAAATTATGTATATTACTATGGGAACTTTATTATGAATTCATGATCATATCATATGATATTGTATTTTTTTTCTTCTACTTACAACAATATTAATATTCCCTCTAATTAGGTATTTAAAATATTTTAAACTCTTGAAAACAATATATTTATTTCTGCTATCCTTTTTTAATTAATCATGTTTAAGTGGTTGTACATGCTGAAGTTTGAAGATACGGTCCGAAAACACTGTTGCAAAATTTTACAAATTTAGGATGTTTCCCTCTATTGATACGTTGACTCACAACATATAAAATGTAGACAAACACTCGTATAAAATTGGATAGCAATACTAAGCAATATCACAAAGAAATAATCAAACTGATGTTCATGGCATTAACTATGTTCTGCAGTTGTTACAGGAGGCCAAAATTCTCATTTAAAGTGTTCAAAACTATGACTTTGAAACCTATTTTTTAGTTTTTAATTAGAGTCTGTATTTAAAAAAAATCTTACAAAAATTTAATATTATATCCTCATCAAATGATTCTGTGGAAAAGTCTGTAAATGATTATTTTGAATATCTCCCAGATCCTGGTGCATGCAGGTTTGTTCAAACAGGAGCAGATGCAAGCATCACTGCAAAAGTTCTCCGTGTGTGTGTGTGTGTGTGTGCAGGTCTGCAGGTCTGCAGCTCTCAGATCCTCAGATAATCTCACTTTTCAGTAGTGAAGTCTTGATAAGAACCATCAGACACATGCGTCAATACTCCCAAGGTTTATTCAATTCCAAACCAATCATTCTGGTGTCATACACTTTTGGGTTAATATTCTAACTGTGAGGCCCAAGGCTAGGTGAAGATAAATCAGCTTTTATGATGGGCTGTTATGGTTTTTACGGTACTGGGGTTGTGAGGGACTGATTTGGGGATCAATCACCTGCAGGTGTCTGCTGGGGGCTGAGGTGCTGCGAGGATCGATTGAGGATCTACAGCGGCGGTGATGGAATAGAGGTGTGTTTGTATGTGCGTGTATTGAGATTGGATGCATTTGTAGGAGTGTGTGTATTAGGTGTGTGTGAGTTTTGTGTGAGGGAGAGAGACAGAGTGATGAAGGTGTGTTAGAGTGCTTTGGAGACAGAGAGGAGATATATCTGGGGCTGCAGTGGTGATGAAGGGCCGCTGGACTATAACCAGACCATCTCAGCTCCTATCAAGAGTCCCCCCCCCCTCCCACACCTCCTCCTCACTTCTCCCTCTTTCTCAATCCACTTCTTTATCTAGATGGCATGTTGGAAAATCTCATTGTCACACAACATTTAACAAAGACAAAAGTCTCAGGCAGGCAGCTGGAGATGACTGGCCTGACAGAGCACCCAGCTAGTGTGCAGAGTATCCCTCACATAACCTCTTCCACTCACGTTTTTGCGTGTTTTCCACTGGGAGAGGCCAGCAATGTGGGTGCAAAACACCATCAAAACACACAAACAAATTTGTGCGTCCACGGCTATGGCCACATGTGGCACGAGCGCACATCAACACATGGACACGCCGGACTCTCTGGAGTTTGTTGGTTTCTTTCTCCTTTTTCTCTCTCTCTCTTTCTCTCTCTCCCTCTCTCCCTGGATACAGTGTTTTCGTACACATTCAACATCTCCCCTGACCGTCAGACGTCTGCTTCCTCCGTGCTGTCAGCGGAGCCCCGGCCGAAACAAAAGAGGCGGAGAGCGAGGCCTACGGTTTCTGAATCAGAGGAAGTTGGAGCTGATTGCGCTGCCCCTGAAGAAGCATTCCGATCCTGTTAACCCGCACGCTGGCTGCCAACTCCAAACCATACGGCAAAGCACAGGGAGGGTAAACCTCGCACAGCCCCACCCTGAGTGCCCTCTCCCTGCCCAGGACAAACATCTGCCCTCTCGTCCTCTCAACTACTTTCTTTTCCTCCTTTGCCTCACCCCCTCTGTCCTTCCTCCTCTTTATTTAGTCCCTTTCTTTGTCCGTCCTGCTGCTGTTGCTTCTTCACTCTTGAGATCCTCCATTTTTTACATTCTTCCTCTCTTTTCTTCTCATCCATCTTTTGTTTTGGTTTCTTTTCCATCTTCAGCCTGTCCTCTCCTTCATCATCCCCTCTGTGCACAGAGACACGACCGGCGGGCTCTCACTGAAAGAGGGAACATTCCACCTTCTTCACACCCTTACCTCTCTATCCTTGATGAATGCCTTCACTCCATTTGTTTATAAGATGGAGGGGGTTATTCATAATCAAGCCTAAGAGAGTATGTACACACTGTGGACATCCTGATAGAAGGTGACGTATTAAATTTCTGTTTGTTTGACAGGAGCGCTGTCTCTCTCCTTCTTCTTGACGGGAAGACCCCCATCCATCCAAGCAGGGGGCGCGACCCTCACAGCACTCCCCTCTCCCTCTCTCTCTCAAGTGCTAACACATATGAAGTAAATGAAGAGTCTCTTCAGGCCGGCAGGAGACAAACGAGCTTCTTAAACATCGGAGGAGTGGCGGTTTGATCTGGTGTCGGCGGGTGTTTACGACGTAACTGCTGCAGAATTGTGTTTGTGATGTTCCCCTTCTAAGTGTGTTTATACTGCGATGGAGATGGTCTGAGTCTATTAGCCAGGTGCTGAAGCTCTATGTCTTCTGTTTGAGAAAGCACAGTGTGTGTGTGTGTGTGTGTGTGTGTGTTCATTCCCCTGCAAGCCTGTGTGTGTGTGTGTGTGTATGTGTGTGGCGGCGCTTCGAGGCCAAACGCTGTCCAGACAGGCAGACAGTGAATGTGTCCACATCGAGCCAGAAACAGGTTTCAGGTCAGAGTGTCTGCTCTCATTCTCCACCAAGCTTTTCCTCCTGTCTTTCTGTCTCATTCTTTCTCTCTGTCTTTCTCTCTCAGTGATTATTGTCATTCTGGCTGCTGGAAAAAAAAAAAAAAAACTACTACTAGTGGGAAGTGTAAAAAAAAAAAAAAAAAGGTGGCGGGGGAGAGGAGGGAAGGAGAAACACGGCCGAGCTGCGGTGTGCTGACGGCGGTAGGGGGTGGTGGTGGTGGTGGTTGGAGGAGGGGGGGGGGGGTAGCTATAAGGCCCC
>JAQMCX010000053.1:8553798-8642892 GCA_029814765.1 Acanthurus leucopareius | reverse complement strand
CCCCCCCGCCCCCCCCCCCCCCCCCGCCCCCCCCCCCCCCCCCCCCCCCCCCCCCCCCCCCCCCCCCCCCCGCTATACGGCCCCCAGGGTGGGTATAGGGTTTTGGTGAGAGCTTGGGGGTTGGTGGCGAGGTGTGCTCGGAGAGAGGGCCCTGGTGTAATCTCAGTGCTGAATAGACGGAGCTCTTAATAGAATCCCGTCGTCCGGCTGCCACCGAGAGAAACAAGAGCTGTAATGGATGGGCTCAGCTCTGGCTCCCACTTTCCCCCCCGTGACCCCTGCGTTGGTCAGAAGTAAGAGCTAAAGAAGCATTGTAGCCTCGGGCCTGATTGAATGGGGAGGGAGGGAGGTGGCAGTGGTGGTGGTGGCAGTGGGGGAGGAGAGGCGGGGAGGCGGCCGCACTGATAGACCAATTTCCCACTACTGCGAGCAGTAGGGCTTGATTGATGAGGGCTGGTGCTGGTGAGAGGAGGCCCATCACATGCGATCACATAAATACTTATTCAGCTCGAATTGGGCCTGACAAGCCTTACGACAGCTTTGTGCTGTCACAGATATCATTGGAAGGAAAACGCTCCATTAATCATGCGTAATTAACTTTTCCAAACGGAGGTTCTGCTTGGAACCAGCGGTAACCCACTCAGTGCCCAGATAAAAAAAAAAAAAAAAATTCCAGCATCTCAACTGGGACTGGAGAGGGGCCTTATTAAAAGCTAGAGCCAGTTTTCCCTGAGCTGCTCCGTTTGTACAGGAAACGGCTTCATTAGTATCGGTTTAGAGCTCTAATGGGCTCGATACAAAGCCTCCTCTCTCTAACCCGACCGTGTTCAGTGGCCTTACAGTGCAATATCCTGCAATCGTGCACGGCCATAATGTTCTCTGTTTGAAGTCGGAGCAGAACCCATCTGAACGCCTGCCACTAGTTAACTACTTTGACCCCTCCATAAAGCAGCATGGAGGAGTTAGCGTTGGAGAGCCCAACAAGCTACATGGTTACATTCCCTCTCCTGACCACAGGTAGCCTCCCCATGGGAGTGAACTGGACCGAGGCCCTTTTGTTTTAAAGCAGCAGACCAAATAATCTGCCTCATATTTGGAATAAGACAAACACGTACTCACACTCGGGCGAGATATGGCAGCGGTATCACATCTGAGATCAGCATTCCTCCTGCAGCTCTTTAATGCTGCCTGCCTGCAGAATGCCTCGTAACACATACAGTGCAGCATGTAATTGTTCTACACTTGTGGATTGAGTTAAAAATAATTCAGGCCGTTGTTTTTAAGTGGAATGCAGCTGTAAAATTTAAAAAAGAACTATATTTTCTTAAAAATGTACAGTGTACGTGGTGTAGTAAAGATGGTATGCTCTTTTATCCCCCACAGCCACTGATGCTTCTTGTGGGCATCACATATTTCTTTGACTCACGTCAGACTTACATTAAACTTACTCATGATCTGTTGTTATGCTGGTACATAAAATCATATTCTTTGAGGGAAACACTGCTATGTTTTCATTTTGCCATAAATGGTTAGCGAACGGATCAGACACACGTACACATGCACACACTCCCAGATACAGTCATCTCTCTTCTTCAGCTGGTCATCCATGGTCATTTCCTCTAAACATCATCCTCACTGCAGCAAGGACTTGACTCATTTCCTGCCTGCCAATTACCTCCGTCTGGCCCTCTGAGAGAAAGAAGACGACACACTAAAACATAATGACCGTGCTCCACATGTAGACACCATGACGGTCTGAGTAGGATCATCTACGAGCTAACACAAGCCCACAAAAATAAAAACATGCGGCGTCATACTTTCTTCAACTTCTACATGGAAGCAGATTGAAAAATTATTTTCTGCAAACGTGCTGCAAAAGGTGGGCAAGATCAAATCTTAGTGGCAAAATGACAGCTATGTTTTATATGAGCAGTTACTGTATTGCAGGCCGGCTTGGCAGCAAACAGTATTTAAAATTAGCGAGTAAAACACAGTGAGGAGCTCAGTGAAAACAGTCTGTATGGTTACTGGCACAAGCAGGGGCCCAGCTGATTGAAATCTCCGTCAGGGACATGATGAGGAAAGCAGCTGCCATTATTGGCCGCCCTGGTCACCACTGCGCAGGTCAATTACAGCCGAAGTCCTTAAGGTGCCACTTCAAAGTGTCTAAACCGACGAGTAAAACAGCGAGTGATTGATTCATTTATCATTATGCACTTTAGACTGATGAGTGATTTGTTTTTTCAGCTGACTCCCTCTTTGGGCTTATCAAATGCCATTTTCTTGATGCTTGACTGCATGAGTAGTTTGTGGCATGTTTTTTTTTTTAATCCCTGCTGGCAGAACTCAATTAAAATATGAACTGTGCTTAGTTTGGCTGAATTTAGCTGAGGTGAAGAAAGTATTTTGGGATAGATTGGAATCAAACAAATTGATTTAATTTAATTAAATCGAGGGCAGAAATCCTATTTTAGCAGAGTTTATCCCCTCTGAAATGCTGCCTTTTAGTTCAGAATGCTGTCGGAGCTTTATACTGTTCCTCCTACGCTAACAACAGGAATTTAAATATATTTTCTCTCTCCACTGCCAGGATCTTGTTTCCCAAACCAACCACTGTTCTTTACATCCCTTCCTCACCAACACAAACACCTCTATTGGGATGAGCAGCCCGGGCCAGCAGAGCGGAGTCAAAGCTGAGACCAGGTGGTGGAGTTGGGGGTGGAGTGTCAGGAAGACAGGCCTAAATAATAGCAAAATTCATTCAGGATTCCTGGGGGAAGAAACACACTTGAGTTGGTTCAAGTGTTTGAAACCACATTCAGTTATATGCGAGTCCAGATATGGGACAATCCAACAGTAATAGAGACAGGTGGTTAAAGCGAGACCACACGCAGAGGAGGAGAGAAGAGGAAGAGTGGAGGAGTGCAGGAGAAAAGAGGGAGTGGGTGAAGGGTCAAGTACATTCAGTCAGCTTAGTTTGACTTATATGGAGAGGGGAGACAACAATAAGTGCTTGTGTGTCAGGGCCTTGAAGGCAGCGCGGCTCTTCTGCTTTCACAATGGCCTGCTTTCCACTCTGCGTCGAACATGGCCTGAACTCACTTGCCAACATCACCTCAGTTTCTCCCCAAAACCAAATTTTTACTGATGCTCCTAATGATTTGTCTGTTAACGATTTAAAGATTCAAACTCAGCCACATAACACTGACTTTTTTTTTTTTTCCCATTACAAACATCTGCAGTGGGCCTTGGTTCTTGTAAGCCTTCCTTGGCGCTGTTGTGGGAAAGTGGCTATTGTGTAAGCCCTTAAAAATAATCTGCCTGCTTTCAGCTCTGCTCAGTTGCTCAGGATAGATGATTGGCTGACATACTGGGTTGTTTTTTTTTCCCTCTTATTCACAGATAGAGTATTGTTCGAGGGGGATCTTGGCCATTGAAATTTGTTTGTAAGAGAACAGGCCGCTGACAAAGCTCTTAACAGCAGTGAAAAGTCTCCCTGTTCAAGTTGAGTTTGTTTTATTTGTATGTCAAAGAAATCATTAATCCCAACTTTACCTCAAAGGGCTTTACAATTTTTACAACATGTGACACTTTATAACTAAGATACTCCATCAGAACAGAAAAAAGGCACAAAACAACAACAAAAAACATATTTTCAACAGGGAAAAGAAGGAAAGGGAGGAGGGATCCTTCATCTTTTGAATCATATCTAATTTTCCTTTTGTTTTCATATCTTTATTAGACTGAATTCAAAGCCATATTGTGTGGAAAGACATGTAGATTTGAGGTTAAGGCCTGCTGAATGAGAATAATATGTTTCATCACCACCGTTTTCGGTACAACACAGGGTCTGTCCTTCACTACCTTCTCAAGCCAAGTAGAACATCCGTCAGAGGTCTGAGTGATGCTTGCTAAATCCCAGGAGTGTGCTGAATGCTAGAGAGACGAAAGAGGCGGAAAAAGAGAGAAAAGAGACGGCTTTCTTGGTAAAAAAAAATAAAAAAAATAAAAAAAAGGACTCAGTGTTAATCAGAGATTTCCCAGAAGAGCTCGGAGTCATCGCTTCAGGGCAGAGAGAGAGAGAGAGAGCGAGAGAACGAAGGGTAGGCACAGAGGTGAGGAAACGAGAGAAGACTTGAATGAGAGATAGACGTAGAGACGCAGAGGAGGGGAAGGAGGCAAACGAAGGCAGGCTGCATTCCTGTGGCTACAGCTGCGGGAGCTGCAATCACTGAAATGTACAGTGTCTCAATGCTGACGTTTTCTGGACACGTTACAAACAAAATAAAACAGCACGACATGTCTGTTTTTTGAATCAAAGAAGAGACTAGCAATCAACATGCTGGGGTTTACACTCCCTCCTTCCCTCCCTCACTCCCTCCCGTCCTCCTCCCTGGCTGACTGTCATCCCCACCATGGCAAAGATGACCCCTTCTCTGTCTCTATATTTGCACCTCTTTGTTCACCACTGGCCAGTTGGGGCAGGCATCTGAGACTGAGACCATCGATCACTGGCCTGACAGCGGGCCCCAGGCGGGGACGGCCCTGTTATTTGGACTCTGTGATGACTTCCTCAAAAAGGGGCCCCTCCTTCCCTCATAGGCCTGGCATGGCTGAGGTTTGGTTTGGAGCCTCCATACCTTCCCTGTATGTCCATAGAAAACACATTGGATTCACTGGCCGCATGTTTGGGTCACGCTAGGGTGAGCAAGACAGATAGAGTGTGGAGTGGGAGTAAAATCGGTTGAGGGAGCGCGAGTTGTGGTGCTGGAAGTTTCCCGGTAGCTTCTCCTGTCCCAAGGAGCACCACTATGAAGACTTTGGCAGCGGTAATAATAGAAGTAGAGGTTAGAAGAGTACATTTGAAATAAGAAAACAAAAAGCACCGGCTGGAGTGCTTAATTTATCAACATGATCTGTCCAAGTCCTGTCCACCAAGATATAGAAACAGTACATTATAAATACCTAAAGCTATCATTTAGGTCCATATGTTTATTTTATCATGGTTTGCACCCCTATGTCTACTCACATGACAGTGTGTTAGCATCCTTTGAAAATAAGGATCTAAAAATAGCGGAAACTTTTTTTTCCCCCCTCCAGTTCACTGCCATCGTCTGCTGCTTCACTCCTGCAGTTCATCTTTGCCCCCTCGTCCTGCCTCCTCTTTCACCCTCCAGCCCGGCGGCTCCTCCCCTCACACTGTCTCAGCAAACAAGACAGGGACCCAGCAGACGAACTATTGTCTTGCTGCTCACATCACGTTATCATTACAGCCGGCTATAATTGGAAATAGGAGTCTTTTTATTAGGATGCATGGTGACACGGGTAGCTGTCTCTTCTGATATTCCCACACTGGCTAATTTCCCTCCCCATCTGCATTCAGCAGAGCGGAGACAAGCGAGCGTGACAGCGAACAGACACTGCGATAGTTCCAGGCCGACATGCAGCTCTTATGTGCAGAGTAGATTATATGTGTATATGTATAATGTAAATTCAGAAATTGCATGAAAATTGAGAGACATGTAAAATTGTGTTTGAAAACACTTAGCTGTAAGGGGTAAACTGGTCATTTGTGGGCTATAAAAACCACCAGTATACTCCTTACCATGTCACAGGACTGAATGTGATTCATGGCCTACGCTGTGGTTCATCCCTGCTATGTCTGTTTTATTTCACTTTGTGCAGAATCCAACACAATTGTCAGAATACATGTTGGCATTGTGCATCTCTGATAACCATGGATAAGATGAAACTTTCTATTTTTTACAAAGAAACATCTGTACATTTATATATATATATAAAAACTTGATCATAGTTATTAAAAGATCATGTTTTAGCTTAAATTATAAGATTTTTTTTGCAACAAACACAGATTGAAAATGTCAAAATGTCAGTGTTTTTCTTGGTTGAAATGGGAAGCAAACAGGTTTTAGCACTGGTCTGCTGCCTGGCAGAGGTTTTATTCAGCTGTTATACCATCATCATCTCAAGAAAGTCAGCTCATGTTCCAATGATGTTCAAACTCTGAAAAATATGAATGTTTATTGTGTATTTCATTTGGTCTCTGGTCGCTAACTTCCAATAGATTTTTATCTGCAATGGTGACTGTTTAAAAATGGAATAAATATTTCCCATAATCCCATGCCACTTTAGGACATCATCAAATTTAATCTTTTGTTTTCATTGTTTTGATTAGGAGAACTCTTGTGGCAGAAAGTGCATTCTGCACATTTAAAGGGTACTTGAAGGTAGATTTCAGTGGAGAAGGTTGTGGTGCGTTTAATGACGGTACTTTGTATTTTCAAGTCTAAAATCTATGAAGAACTTATTTTAGTATGGACAGATAAATCCTAAATAACATATTTCAACAAAACTATGAAACTTTCTAGCATACTTTCCATGCAATAAATGTTTGCTGTAACCCCAAGGGACACTAAAAATACATTGCAAAGATGTTTGTGAGAACACAGTCATGTCTGGAGCGTTTGGCTCTGCATGAGGAGCCTGTCTAACAAAGGGTGCACACACTTCATTAGCACTGTCCGTGAGAAGGAAGGAATCTTACACATGGAATCACTCCTGATCTCCCGTCTCAGGCTACTGCTGTGCAGAGCCTGGACTCGCTGGCTTCCTTCCTTCAAAATCCTCCTGGCCCCTGCCTAAACACAATGCTCAATTTGTTCACATCCAACGCCAAAGAAAAGGCAGACACACAAAGCGTAGGAGATAAGGTTACAAACTGTCCTTATACCCACAGGTGTGGAACTCTCAAAGCCTTAAAAACATCACCTCCTTCCCCACCCCAACGCCACCACCGCTACCACCACCACCACCACTGCTGCCACCTCCTCCTCTGCTTCTTTGGCAAAAAAACGAAAGAATGGGTTTGAAGGATGGACAGATGATGAGGAGGGCGGAGGAGGGCGAGGGATGACTGAGAGCTAATAATGGAGAAAGAGAGAGAGTGATATAATAGATCGGTTGGCGCGATTAAAGGGAGTTTAGTCATTTCTTCACACACTCATGCATGCGCAAGCACGAACACACACTTCCACGCAGCGAGCGCTCACTCAGCTGCTATCTCACATTGCATCACGCTGCTCTGCACCTTCACACTCGCGCTCGCCTTTGCTCTCTCAATCTCTCTGCCTTGCTCTCTTTCAATGGCATCAAATGGTTGGAGTTGACAAAGGGAGAGAGGGAGTGCTGCCAGCTGCCCCAGTGAGGTCATTCCCACACAGACTCCTGCTTTCACCACACTACCATGAACATGGCCTTGACCCCATCCCCTTCACAACCATTACTTTATTCGACTAATTTACACAAAGTAAGTCCACTTGTCTTCTCACAATTACCCACTAGACACGTCCAAAGACATGCATTTCACCAGGCGTCATCGTGTGAAGCACTGTGGGTTTGGTGCCTTCTCAGTGTACTTTGGGGTATAACAAGTGTCTTCTGTGCTGGTTTGTGTTAAAACTACCATGTTTAACCATTAAATAATATAGTTAGCAGGACTAAGAAGGTTTTTCAAGATGGCTTTTCATTGAATTGAACTCTCTTTTACTAAAATAGATTTTCAGATCTTTTAATACCCACAAAACACTGACTGTAATCTCGGTTTATGTCCACAGAAATTCTGACTGGCACTGATATGCAACTATCTAAAAATTCACAAAAACAACCCTGATTGTAACTAATACACATTAAATCCATACATGGGGTGTGTTTAATTTCTAGGAAACTATTTATTTTAGCACTTATTTTCTATCAGCTCTGTAATTTATGTTCGGATTACTGTTTCCTACATATGTACAGAGGATGATCATTCCCATACTCTATCTAATGTACTTTAATTTTCTCCTCAAGACTTATTTAAAAGTATGTTATTGTACTCTGAGTGATTGATATTTTGTTTGCCATAGTTCTGGTTTACATTTTTTTTTTTTTTAAAAAACTGTGGTATTAAACACAGAGCCCATAAAATGCTGTTTTCCTTTTTTTTAATGCTGGTGATTCATTTTTTTAATCTTGCGAAGATTAGCCACTGACACAATCATGGGCGTCTAGTGACAAAAATAAACATAAAATTGTTTTTATGGTATTTGTCTGTGTGTCTCCCATGTTTTTGTATTTGCCTTTGTCATTTGTGCAAATTCAAATGCTGTCATTCTTCTACTTCCTTATTTGCTTTCCCTCTTCTCTGGTTCAGCCCATCCAAATCGATCCATCCAAATCCATCCATCATCTACTTGAAGAGAACTTTAATATGATGAGTCCTTGGAGTCCCAGCAGGACTCTGTCATTCCCTGTCTCTTTCTCCATTACTCGTAGCTATTGGTCCCCTGGGTTGTCACAGTGGCCTCAGAAACACTTTAATTGGCTGGTAGGTGTGATTTTTTCCTTCCTGTGAATAACTTGCTGTCAGTGCATTTGGAAAGTGTGATTTTTTTTCCTCCTCTGCTTTTGTCATTTAATGCCTTTGTATTTGCACTCAAATAGCACACAAGTGAGGTAAGTGTGTTGGAATTATCACTTACTGACTAAATAAGTAAAAAATGTATGCGCTCTCTCTCTCTATCTCTGTCTCACACTCATATACTCACATACAAAACATATAATTTTGGTAAACACTCATACCTGCTTTCCCCTCGACTAGGTCACCAAGTCCATATCTCTCCTTGGTGGTGTGAACTGTAGGTGAATCACCGTCAAATATTGTCTCAGGATTTTCTTCTTTTCTTTCCTCATCTTTTTGTGTCTCTTTTCCTGAAAGACTCTTTATCACTCTGCCATGAAGGCCCTTTCTTCCCTCGCTCATATCCGAAGGAGAAGAAGAAAGCGGGCCGAGCGCCTTTCAACAAGCTGAACAATGACACTTCATCGAGATCCCTGGCCTGTGTACATTCCACAAACTTGCACAATAACTTATCAGGGGTGAAAGGAGGAAGGGCAAAAAAGAAAGATAGCTCATATGAAAGAAAGGATAAAAGGCAGAAATGTGGGGAGATATGAGCAGGGAGGTAAAGAAGGTGATCCGTGTGTATAAGAGATCTCCTGAGTTTGCTTCCTTAAACATTCTCAGTTTCTCAGGTCACGGCGAGGTTGCTTGGATCGTGGGCGAGATGCAAACTTAGGATGAGTGTCAGTATCATCATAAGAATGTTTCTTTTTTTAGAAAATCAGAAGCCATGGCGCATGGACAAATGTGTGAGTTTTTATTTTCTTACAATCTAATTCAACTACCTTGATTCTCCCTTAAGCAAAGGGCTATAAATTTGCAAATGCTACATGCAACTTAATCTGAAAGTAGAGCTTGTCAGCAAACTTGATATTACAATTTAAGGCTGCTTCTTTTGGGTTGCAGTTCAAAAGAGATTAGGTATGCACCATTTAGTCATGCAGCTCTTGAGCCGGAATCAGCGGTGAGGGAGATCAGTCCAAAGGAAACAGGATCTCATCCGAGCTGATCCAGATCTGAGACCAGCTCGTAAAACTGTCCCCCCTAATGGATCACCTCATTGGAGCACTTTCACTTGCACAGCACGTACATGAACAGTCATGCACGCAGAGATGAACGCTCATGCTCATACAGAAGTTAAAGTGTATACATGTAAGCCGAGGTACGGGCCAACACACTCCTCCTCACACTTGTCTGAACCCACATGTGCACTTTAACACCCTTTCATCAACACAGCTGTCCTTCTTTGAAGACAGGCTGAGATTTAAGCTCATGAATTCATAATGCAGAAATTCATGTAAATTGTTTGCTGAACCGTGTCATATTTGCATGTGTGTTTAAGGGCAAACAGAGCAGCGTGCACTACTCCTAAGATGTGGACTGGCTCTCTCAGGAGAGCACACACACATATTCACCCCCCTCCTGCACACATACACACCAATAACATTCCCTCTTGCCCCCTCTGGCCAAGCCCAGAGCTTGACCTCTCCGTGTCACTCAATCCACCAGGCAATATTTGCTTTCGTCATCATAAATATTAAATATGTGCAGAGGCAAATATTTGGGTTTGGCGACCTCGAAGTGGCAAATGAATTAATGTATTCACATGAGGAGACCAGGGGAGTCAGGGTGTTCTCGCACACACACGTCCTTTCAACTTCTCCAGCTCTTTACCGTAAAGGGCTGTCAGTGGTCACAGAGGGGAAGACCCACAACTCCTAAGGAATGGCATGAAAAAAAAAAGAGCCACAGTCCATGCTGACGGGTGGTACACTTTTTCTTCAGGCCTTTGCTGTTGTGATACAACTAAAATGATGGGCAAACACTAAATAAATATAAAAAAACATGGTCAAGGTTAAACAGATCTCCATAGTTGTGTATGATCATTTTAAAAAAGCTTGATTTGACAGATATGTCATCCATAGTGCAGACTCTTATGATATTATTTTTAAAACAATTAAATCAAAAAAAGGAAAAGGAACAGTAATTTTGTTCGAAACGACTTTTTAAAAAACTCTATAAATATCAAATATTTACATCAGATCAAGATGTAAATCCATCAGTTGCTTCCTGTGGAAGTGATAAACATCAGTTTTTTTTATAAAATTTGTAATTAAATTATTTAATGCCACTTCATAAGACATCAATGCAGATCTTTAAAGGGCCATGCAGAACGGATGGGTTATTTAAACTATAGAGTAATTAATACTCACAATAAAAAAGGTTAATTTGTGGCCTGTTTAAAACTACAAAAGCACACTGGTTAGTGGTGTCATTTTATTCAAAATGACTCAATTCTCTTGAAGTTCGGGGATATTAAAAATGTTGTGACTGTCATATTATCAGGATGGTGCTCCGTGCCTCTGATGTGGGTGGTGTGATTCAGAGGATGGAGAGGGGGCCCTGGCGTCATGGGTAAACTGAGAAGAGCTGGCAGAAAGGCAATCCATAGCTGACCCTGGCCTCGGTGTATAATTGTGCCCTCTGACCCTGTGAACATCCTAAATCACCAATCCAAACAGTCAGATCCCCTCAGTAAATACCCAGGGAGAAGCCCTGCACAGCACACCACTCCACTGCTGCCCCGGTTCTCAGGCCTTCACACACACACACACACACACACACACACATGGCCTCAGGCTTACAAACTAATCTTGACTAGCTGCCCTGTTCAAAATAGATGTAGACTAAATCCACATTTGATGCTATCATTCAGAAATGCAGAGCTACAAAGTGATGCCTCGTCTTTTTCCTTTTTTTCTGTCCGTCCGTGTCACAGCTGGGTCAGAACTGAAAGCACTGAGGGATCAATTTGTTCAGATCATGACTAAATTCCTGTAAGAATGAAAACAACAAAATATAAGAGGACTTTTTGATCCCTCTACATCTGTGACTCAGTGTTTTGGAATCGGATAACCTCTCTAACTGTTCTGGCTCTGTGATTGGACAAAATCTTCAGCTTAACCAGTGGAGTGAATCACAAAAACCACCACTAATTTACTTTCTCTTGGTGTCTGCTCTAATATGGTTCGATACAAGAGCGCATGATAGTTGTCTCTGATCACAAACAGAAGATACTCTGGAACATTCAGTGCCCCTGTTGCTCTTCCCAGGAAGACAGGATAGCAGCACTCAGAGGATGAGGGGATTTTAAGGAGGGTGGGAGGCTCCAAGACTGTCGTTGGAGGGGTCTGAAGTAATGGACCTCCTGGTGTGCCTTACAAAGACACCCAACAACAGATAGATGCACTGCATCAAACCAGGGGGACAAGAGGGGTTCAAAAAGCGCTCTCCCCTGGGGCTTTTCAGCCTGGCATCCCTGCACCCTGGCCCAGTGGGGAAACAAGCTTCTTCATACAAACACAGTGGGAGGATGAGAGGATGGGACAGGGAGCGCTACAATAGAGGGAAGCTCTGAGGGACAGTGTGACAATGAGGAAACATGAGACACTGAATACTTCAGTCATTGTGGCGAGAGAGCGTCCGTTGTCACTAACTGATAATGGTCACGGCAGCTGCTGTACTTGAGTTCACCGGGTTTGAGGGATGTACCTTCCACAACTGGTGTGTGGGGATCATTTTGTTTGTTGTTTTACATAAACTTATGTTACACCATGAGTGGCCTTTTTTTTTTTTTATATATATATAATGTGTACTTTTTCATCTGCCCAAAGATCATCATCACTGTAGCCACTGATGAGCACTGTTAATGTAGCTACCATTCATTAAAATTCAGTATTGATGGAAACGCCAGTCCGAGCAGTGCCAAGCCAAGCTGCGCTCTGCCAAGCCAAAAACTGCCCGCGTTGTAACCCTTCCTGGCACGCCAGAGGAGCGCATAATGTGAGTCAGGTCCAACCTCTCTTTTGGGTGCCAAAAAGAACTCCAAGTAACCCAAAACACTGACGGAGAGCCAGTCCGAATGTGAATGTCCTCAAAGAGAACCAATAAAACAAGACCGTCATTGTGGCATCCCAGAGACCAGACAGCACAGGAAGGACTTTTGAAATCTACTTTGTAGTGCGTACATCTATCCTCAACTGAATTAGATGGTTAACAGTACATGCAAAGATAATCCAAAAATACCCTTGATGAAAAGCTGGTTTGAAACCCCAGAATATTTGGTTTGTCTGTATATTTATCTTGTTTATCTGAACTGTAATTGTCTTTGCTGTTTTTCTTTCCATTTAACTGTCTGCCTCTCTAACTGTCTGTCTGTCTGTCTGTCTGTCTCTCTGTCGGTGTACCTGTCTTTCAGTGTGCAGCTCTTAAAAACTACAGAAAACTGTAAAATCATTTAATCAAAAGCTATGCTGAGGCTCTTCAGCACTCTGCTAATAAATGAGAAAGTAACTCTCACTGGTGGCTGTTTGTGTCTGTTGATGTGGACATGCTGTCATTCAGTTTATTGCAAAGTGGAAAAGTCTCGATATAAAAACACACACACACACACACACACAAACATACACATACACACACAGATGCACACATTCAGTCCCATGTGAGTAATGAGTCTCATCTGGATCAGTTTTATAACATTTACTCATCTACAAGAAAGGGAAGATAGACGGAGGACAGGAGGGAGAGAGACAGAGAGAGAAGGTGAGAGAGAGAGATGAGCGGATAAGTTTGTTTCTGCTTCAGCGTTTTTTTTTAAAGACAGTAATTTGAGGAAACATGATCTGCGTCTTGTTTTAATAGAAACATTTAATTAAACAAAACAATCTGAACAGGTTACAGCCCCCCCCCCGCCTTTATTGCATGTGGGAAAATCCATTTCCACTTTATTCAGGTTGACTATACCACTCAACAGCTATACACTCAACTCCTCCTCTGACTTCTGTCTTCTGTCAGTAGCAGATCTGACGACTGCACAGATAAACAGTGATGTTGGGTTTATTATAAGCTGATTATGAAAATATGTAGATTCTGACAGGTAATAAAAGAATAATGGCAAATGTACAAACTGAATTGCAAGAGAACTGCCTGTGGAAACACTGCATTCAGAGTATAAAATGAAAGTTCTGAGATTTTGAAGTAGTGCAAGCTGCTTTATAAAGAGTTTGTTTCTGCTACTCAGTAATTTATAGAATCATCAAAAGTTGCAATATTGAGTGTGTATTAAATAAAATGGCATCATATCTTTTAAAAGCACTTTGGATTAACTCAACCACACAAACAGCTCATATTTACTGTGAACACACACACACACACACACACACACACACACACTGTAAAGCATTATTTAATATGCTATGTCTGTGTGTATTCAGCCTCGATTTAACACCAAGCCAGGCAGTTTGTTCTCCATCACAATGCACTTGTGTGCTTCTAACTGTCCCTGTACACACACTCACATGCACACACACAGACACACACACACACGCACATGCACACACACACTCACACTCACACACACACCCACACACACATTACACAGTGCCCAGCTCAGCTCAGCCCGGCCTGCTAGCCTCATGGCTGTAATTGAGAGTTAATGACGCAGTTGGATCTGTTCTTTACTTCATATTAAACAGAGCCTGCTGCTGCTGCCCGGCTGTAAAAGCAGCCCACCTCCCCTCCTCTTCCTCCTCTTCTTCCTCCTCCTTCTCAACGACCCGCTCCCCTCACCTCCCTCCTCCCAGCCTCCTTTATAACCCGGCCTGCAGCCTTCCACACTCCTTCTCATTCCCCAATAAGCGTTTGATTTAACAAGCGAATGGGATCGTAGTTGGTCTCCGGCTTCAGGCTACTTTACATGCACCCACCGACCACATCTTCCAACAAAAAACACCCGAGAAACTGTAACCACACTCACACACACTCGAATGGCAAACAAAGACCCCAATGTACAGCTGGACGACAGGAGCTCTGGCACGACCCACGCCACAGCTACCTGATAACAGATCAACCCCTCTTTTTAGGTTTTTTTCCTCTCCTCTCTGTGCAGGACACTGGCGAAAGAGAAGCAGCAGAAGCACCCCTCCCAAATCACTAGTGAGGGGGGCTTCTGCGACTGGCTGGCGCCAAGAACGGTGTGCTGCCCACAGTGAGCAGGTCGCTCTGGGCCCTTCCTCTATCACTGACCAGAGCGGAGAGAGAGAGAGAGAGAGAGAGAGACGGAGAGGAGAGAGGGGGAGAGGGAGCAATTGCGGAGATGTTAGAGGGGAGAGGTAGAGAGAGGGAGCAAGGCAGAGAAAACAAACAGGACAGAGGCTGCAGTGTGTGTCAGGTCAGCGGGGAGTTTCAGAATGTTCTCCACCGCTGTTCTCCTGGGCGAAAAACTCCTGGAGGGTTATCTGCTTCTGGCGCTGTCATTTATCATCAGTCAGGAGCGTCGAGCCACCTCTTTGGCCGACACATGAGGACACACACACACACGCATGCACATGCACATGAACAGATGTATGAATAGAACACACATACAGATGTGCAACGACAATGCAAACGCAACCCCTTTGTACACCCATTCACATCCGAGTCCGACATGTGCGTACTCGCATACATCCAAGAACACACACGCCCAACGGTAGCATAAAAAACAAACAGATGTGCGTGGATATAATCCATGTGGTGGATCTATGCCTGTCATTAAAAGAGACACACAAAGAAGTCATAAAAACGGAATGAAATATAGGCTCGTGAGCACACGCAAACAAAGTTGTGATGGTCGGGACCTCCCTGCGTTGGCCCAACAGCCCAGCAGTGTCTTTACGGGTTTCCCCGTTCCCTGAAGTATGCTGTAACCATAAAACTATAAGCTGTGTTTTTGGATGTGTATGTGTGTGTGTGTCTGTGTGTGTGTAACCCTAAACCAGTCCTCACACCCCACTGCCTGTGTAGCGCACACCGCTTCAACCAATTAACCAACAGGGATGTGAGCACTTTCAGGGACAAGCCAAACACAAATTACTGCATATTAGCACATGCTGGGGAGCATTTTTTTTTTATTTTTTTTTTTACTTGCTATATATATTTTTTTTACATACCTATCTGAATATGAAATTAACTTGCTACCTTAAATCAACAACTGTCGTTAGATTTCAAAAGTAACCTCTCACGAACCCCAACACACACCCCGTCTTCAGGCTGTCCTTTTTACCCTCTGCTTGAAAAACGTCAATGGATGCTTTCTCTTTCCTCTCTTGTTGTTTTTTCGGGGAGGCAGAGTGCTGTGGAGTATTGCTCTTGTCAGCCACCGTGAAGGCATCCCTGAGGTGTCAGCGAGGCCACTGATTTGTGTGCTCCACTGTCCTAATAGCCTCCGTCTCTTGCTCTCTCTTTATCTGTCTCCCTCTGACTCTCTCTTGATTCCCTTCCCTCAGCAGGCCAGTCTTGCATAACCATTTATTTTACAGATATTTTTTTTTTTCGCTAAAGCCCCTGAAGGGTTTAATTATGTACATAGACAACCCCTATAAACTTCTATTCTGAGGACTTTTTTTATTGACTTTCAAGCCAGGCTACCCTCCGGCATTTCAATTAACCATTTATAAAGGAGAAACTACAATTAAATTAAAAAGTTTCTATAAAGAGGCTGTCACATCATTTCCATTCTGTTTTGGAAGATGGCAGGCTTTATCTAAATGAGATGGTGTGGATATGTGAAACAGCTGGAGTGGGGTGCCTCATTTAAAAAAAAGGGGGCGAAGAAGGGAGGGGAGAAGGGAAGGAAAAGGAGAAAAAGATACCACAGAAAGAGGCACGGAGAGAGAGAAGCAGAGGAAGGAGCAGGAAAGGAAAAATGAGGCGTAATTAAAAAGTGAAGGGAGAGGAAAGACTGAGAAAAAAGAGAGAGAGAAAGAGAGAGATAGCTGGAGCAGGGCAGGGCAGGAGGGGTGAGAGGGCCAGCCACAGGGCCAGGCAGCACTGACCTCGCTACTTAGGCCCTAATTACATGTTGTGAAACTTTAGTCAGCTCACAGTCATCTGGCTGCACTGGGCCTCCCGGAGCACAGACAGACAGACAGACAGAGAAATTACAACACCATTACACACACTTTAGAAGAGACATAACGCAAAGGAGAGTTAGAGAGAGAGAGAGAGAGAGAGAGAAAGAGAGGGTGAGGGTGAGAAAGAGAGGGAGAAGTTCAGGGAGGGTGAAATTGAAGAGAGGGTGAGGTGAGAGAGAAGGGAGGGAGGCTGATGTCACTTGGCGTTTTTTGAGAGAGAGTAACAAAGCGCGAGGGCTCTCCTTTGTACGCTGCTGCTGAGTGGAGCACTGGTATTTTTACAGGCCTAAAGATCTGTGCACTCATAACAATGTGGGTACACAGCACTCAGCGGGGGTGCCTCTGTGAAATATGCCCCTCTGCACCCTCCCTTCTTTCTCTTAATATCCTCCATCCACAAGATGGTAAACTCTCCCCTTAACACACAAAAACCCACCCACACGCAGGCACGTAGGCACGCACACACACACACACACACCCTGAGCTTCTGCAGCCATGAGGCTGCATTAAACGAGGGCCTACGAACCGTGAGCTCTTAAGCAGTTCAAACGCACACTCGTCACACACGTACGGCACATGCATGTGCACGCTGAGCTCTTACACACAGACACTTCATACTTCTGCAGAAATTGACTCACTTTGAGGCAAATGTGGGTTTTGGGGATTGTGTGTGTGTGTGTGTGTGTGTGTGTGCGTGTGTGTGTGTGTGTTGGCTAAGTGGTTTGAAAGGTGACATCTGGGAGTCACATTTGCCCAAAGCATTCACAGAGCTGCTCCTCCTGCCTCCTCCGTCCTCATCACCCACATACACGTACGTATACCTGCCTCATGTATGTGAGCAGCACCAACACCTTCTAAATCTCTCTCACCTCCGTCTCATCCTCTCTGCTTCTTTCCTCCCTTTTTACTCCTGCCCTATTTTCTCCTCTCTCTATCCTTTTTTTTACTTTTACCCTGTCAGAGTGTTAGGGGGTACTAGGTTTCCCTGAACGATGCATTGTGGGAAATCCAGGTGGACTCTGGGGTGCAGAGGTGGGGATTCCAGCATGCAGCAGAAAACTGTGGGGGGTGTAACCAGAGAAGGAAAGTGTTTTACTCCACAGATTTTCAGTTTTATTGGTTCAGCGTGCAGCGGGCCAGTCTAGCCCCTCAAACACACACACACACACACACTAACACACACATGCAAAGATACACACACAAATGCACAAACTGAGTCAAATTTCTGACAAATTTTCAGTAAGAAATAAATAAAATGCTTGAATATTATAGATCTACAAAAAAAAATAAGGTTATATTTTTCATCAACACCCAGCAATACTGACTATCATCATCCAGGGCACCTTAGTGTGTTCTTTCTCACATGTGTTTTCATAGAAGCAGTGATTATGTTGTTGGTTTTAATGATGCATTATATGCTGCAATATGTGGTTTGCATGTACTGCTGCCGCTGAGGGTCCAGGGTGCTAATCTGATCTTTGGTCTGTTCGAGCCAGCATGAAGACAAGTGTTAAGATCGTGTAGATTGAAGTTGTTCCTTTTATTTCCTTTTAATTTTCTCAAACATAGAAAACTCCTGTGGTGTACACAGATAAATTCATATCAACAAATGTGTCTTGGATAAAAAAGAAATAATACAAAAGCATACTGTTCTAGTTTGCAAGCAAGATCACAACTGATAATGTGACTGCGATCACCACCGACGCCAACTTTCAGTCAGCAGCTGAAATCAATGTAATGTGATGTTCCAACACAATAAGAACCAGTTAGTATAGAAATAATGTGAGGTGGTAAATTTAAAAAAACTTCAGTTAATACAATGTAAGAAAAATAGTTTAAATCATCAGTCACAGTGTCTTACAAAAACCTTGAAATGTACTGCAGCCACTGATCGCACAGATACATCTTAAAATACTTTGAGATCAAGATGTTGCACAACACAAAGACAACACAAAGCACTGTTTCGTTGGCCGAACGAGCCAAAGAGTAACTCTGCATGTTCATGAGTGTGCATTGATTAGTGCCTCACTGCTTGCACTCATTTCCTGATATTAATTGCCGGGGTGAGGTCTTATCTCTGACTGATCTCCTGTCTGCAGGCAAACTGAACCAGAGACAGAGGCGACGGAGGGAGAGGCAGAGGAGTCGATGGAGTGAGGCAGGATTGCTATCTGCGATCTGTGATCAATCTTGGCCGAAGTGGCTGGTATGAGAGGGAAGTGGGGTCGACCCTTGTGCTGCCCCCCCTCCAACAGCCGGCCACCCCTCCCCTCTACACCTCCTTCCTTTTCTCAGCACCCCCCACCCATCCCACCCATCCCAGGGGTGGCTTGGTCAGCCCTGAGGGGAGAACATGCTGCAGAGCAGGCAGACAATTTTCAGGCTGACTGCTTTTACTTTCGGCCCGAGCAGGGCCTCGTGAAAACAAACTGACAAAACAAAGGACAGCAAATTAATGACCCATGATCCCCCCCAGAACCTCAACCCCCGCGATTGACTCCTGGCTTGGCACGTCCAACCCCAACCTCCCCCCTCCCCACTCTTGTCCTGACTTTTGATCCCCTCCAAATCACACATGCACACACAGACACATATCTGGGCATTGACACACTGTCACATATACACACACACACACACACATACACACACACATACACACACATCACTACCACCATCACCCTCTTCCTTCACTCCGTGACCCGTGGCATCTGGTTTAGATTGTCACAGGAAGAGAGAGACAGAGAAATACAGAGGGAAAGAGTGAGTGTGAGCGAGAGAGAGAAAAGGCCTCTGTCTGTATCTGGACCTTCATTATCATGTGTTAATATTAATGCAATTTGAAAAAGAAACAGACACGGAGACACAGTGGGTGAAGAGGGGCTTGTCTGTGCTGAGTGGAACAGCATGCTCTCACAGTCCAGACGTGCTTACAAGCCGCAAGTCTCGTGCGAGACTTCGTTCCCCGACACGGTACCACTTCATACGCTGTCCTTTTACCAAAAGGATTCAAGCTGTTGTTAATACACACGATACGTTTTAGCACAGATCAGTTAAATTCTCATAACAATCTACTGAAATATATCAAACTTTGTAAACCACAATCACAGACTTAGTTTACTGCACACTGTTGTATTACTCTGTATCATTTTTTACCTATATGGCATTTTTAATTTCATTGGAGTGTTTGCATGATGCTTTAATCACACCAAGTACCTTTTTGTTACATATTTTAATACTTGATCTATTTATTAAAAATGACAAACACTTAATTAATCAAGAGCTGAGAACAATAACTGGAGGTATGCGTTGTGTGTGTGTGAACAGGAAGCTGGATGACCTTGCTCTGATTATCGTGCGTGTTGCTTTGTTTCAGCTGATGCTGTTTTCTCAGATCCTCCGAGCACAAACATCCATGCAATCCTGGCATCAACGCTCTTTGATTGTGTTGAGTAATTAAAGATGCACACTCTAAAAAACCATGTGTACACACACACAAACAGACACACATGCACACATCAAATATACGCAAAAAAAAAAAAAAAAGAAAAAAAAAAGTGAAGTGGTGTAATGGACTTCTGATGGAGGCTCAGATTAAGCAGATTCCTTGGCTATCTTTGACATGTGGTGAACACTTTGTGGGAGCAGCTTCAGGCCATTCTCTGGGCTCATCAGAGCACAGCCAGAGTCGGCGTGCCAAGGTCGAACTGTCTGTTCATTCTTCCCATCACCACCTCCCCTCTGTCAACACAAAACAAATGTGTAATGTTTTAAAATGAAGAGCCGGGAGCCAAATAGAGTGAGCACTGGTGTCCAAAAGTTTCTGAAATAAGCTGCGTGTTTTGCACTCGCTTCCTACACTTTCCTGTCAATTTGCATAGCTGCTTGGGAAAACTTTCATATGGGTCAATCCACAATTGCACACAATTTGAATGCTGGACGTTTCTCATGTGGAATTTGGACGCTCTCATCTTCATGGGGGCTTCAATATTCTCCAAAGATGTGTCACTCACTTTACATTTAAAATTGTGCACTGAAACACGCAAGTATTTTTCTGAGGATATGTCACTTTTGAATCCTTCAAATGTTTTGAAAAATAATTATTACACCTCATAAAATGTCGCGCCTGATCATTATTTTTCAACCAACAGTCTAAAAGCTACAATTTATTTGATTTACAATCACGACAAGAAAGAGAAACAAGAAAGTTAATGAATGACTTTAAAAAAAATGAATGACTAAGAATCAACAAAATCAGCAAATTTTGGTATTTTTGCTAAACATATGACACAAACCAATAAGCAGTTATAAATAAGTCAACTGGTTTAATTAATGATTATTTCTTTCTTTCCCTTTGTGGTTTATTAAATGCATTTAATCATTTGTGGCCTCAAGACTGATAATTATCTCAATATGAGATCACCATCATTGACTTTAATTATAGACAGTTCAAAACTTTATGACACAGTCCAGTGGAAAGTATCATGCAATATAAAACGTCCAAAAGTCTCTCAGAAACTGACTGCACACAAATAAATAAACAGTAACGGTGTGTAAAACCATTAAATTCAACTACAGTAATGGCTCAAGTTTAATTGTTTGATTAACTTCTGCATCAGACTGGTGTTGATTTGTATGCAAACCTTTGTGTGAATTAAAAAACAACATGCCTGAGTTCATGATGTTTACAGTTCTGATTCAGGTTTAACAGGTGAAGAAAGAGGAACAAGACGAAAACACACACACATTCACACACATGGACACACACACACACACACACATTCCTGTGGGATTAACCAAAAGACTACGAGCATTTCATCAAGTGTTTCCCATTCAAAGAGGCTTGGAGCAGATCCTTGAAAAAGCTCAGGTCACCGCCTCGGCTTTTGCTTATGGCTTAATATTTAAACTGGGAGCTGGATGGACCGAAAGTGAGTGTTATCAGTCATCGCTGTATTAATAAGACCTGGTTAAGTCACACGGGGTGTTCATACCTCTGCAGTATCAACACACAGGCTAACACAAATACGATTGGCTCACTCAACCTCCTCTCATGTCTGTCTTAACGTCTTTCTGACCCCTATGAGGTAATTGGTCACCGCAGCCAGATTTATGGCTAATCTGTCTATATCGGCAGCAGTCTGCCATGGGCCGAGCCAACTTTGGAACATTACACATTACCACACAAGGAGGGAGTGACGTCAGTATGAAGAGAGTGATAGAAAAAGGAAGGGAGGGGGAAAGAAAGAGTTTGATGATGGCAGGATAGAAGGAGGGAAAAAGTGAGTGAGGCGACGATGAGGACAGACATAAAGCAGGAGGGAGTAATCGAGTGGAAAAAAGACAGATATAAGAAGGAATAGAAGGGGGTAGGGAGGAAGGTACAGGTGGCAGCAACTGAAACATGCTCCCCCCTTCTTTCTTTCTTTGCCATTAGACCCCTTTGCTCATTAGTCAGTCCCTGTCGCAGAGCCATTGACATCTCCTGCCATTCCATATAGAGCTATTGATCTCTCACAGTACTCACATACGCAATTCAAATCACAACAAATATATTCCTTTAGCGCTGCTTATGTGCTTAGTGTGTTTGTGTGTGTGCGTGCATGTGTGGAGTTGTGACTTAGACGGTGGTAGGACAGGTGTGTGTGTGCACACCTACATGTAGTTTGCAGCTGTTTCAAAAAAAAAAAACCCAAACGTATGTGTGCCCTTGCATGTGAATGTGGCAGTGAGTTCAGAGTCTCCTCTCTGTGTATATATCCTGATGTTTAAACTGTAATGTTTCCGTTAAACATATTGGCAGGTGCTGATACATTTGTCAATACTATTGGCCATTAGTCTGAGAATGAGGTCAAAGCTGTTGTCAAGGGGAGGTCAGTGGCCTCACTGTTCATTCAATGAAAACATGAACACAAGTGGACTAAAGAAACTCTGTCAATACAAGACACTAAATTGCATCCAAAGGGCATCTGTCACATGTTTTCCCTTTATTTTAATGTAGAATTATTTAATTTTAAACTTAAAAAGCAAGATATAAGTAAGTTTTCTGGACTAAGATTGAATGAAAAATGTGCCTCATGTGTATAATTAAAGAAAAATAGCAGTTTAGAAATAAATCAATTAACTTGTAAAGAAAAGAAGCTACTTCTTTGATATAATTCGGTGCAGACTGTGGCTACTTTTTTCAAGCTAATAGCTTATCCTTTTACCAGTACTTCCTTGGTTGTTGGTAACGCTTAAAAACTCCTGATTTGGTCCTCAGTGGTGATCACTGCCATCACTTTTAAGCATTTGTCAAAACTATTTAAGACAGAAAACTACAACTGACCATTAATCTCATCAGGGCAAACCACCTCTCTTAACTAATACCACAGAATCTGAATCAAATTATTCCACACATGGAAAAACTAAAGAATTGTAGCAGCATTTAGGATGTAGTCTGATGTCTAATATGATGACCCTTGTCCCCAGTCTTCATCTCAAATATCACTCTGTCACGTCTCCACAGCAGGCTGATCGGCACCGTCTGACCAAACCACAACCACACTGTCACAGATGGACTCCTCCAAAGCCCCTTCAGCACAGCCACCAACCACCAGGCCTCGAATGCCATCACCACAGAACCACAAGCTAACCAGTAAAAGGGGGAAAGGAAAGAAGGGGATGAGATATAAGAAAGAAAAGTGAAGAAAAGATTGTTAAAGAGCAAACATGGAGGATAAAGGGTAGAAAAGGGAAACAAGTGCAAAAAGTGTCAGACTTTCACAATTAAAATTCTCTATATCTCTTGTTTTTAATTCGCTCTCTTGCTCAGTCACTCTTTCAGTATCTCTTTCTTCCTCTTTTACACATCCACATCCACTAATGCCACAGTAAAAAAAAAAAAGACAGAGAAGACAGAGCGAGCTCCAGAAAGGGGCTCCGTCACCACCGTCCAAACAGCCAAGCACCCGAGCAATATGCTAATGAGCTTCCTAATGACTGTCACCACTTAGGAGCTGCTAATTAAAACGCATTTGATTCAAAGACACTTATCGGCCCCTGAAAAAAGGAAAAACGTTAAAATTTTCCCAGGAAGACAAGCAGAGTTATGGCCACCTTTCGTATTTGTCAAAGCCCCCCCCCATCTCTTGCCCTCCTGTCTGTCCCTGTCTCTCTGTCCCCCCCCCTCCCACCTCCCCGGCTCGATTGCCTCTAATGGACGTGCTTTATCTAGGCTGACCTAACCATTGTCACAGGGAGCAGAATTTGTGAGCTTTTAGAGTGGGTACACTCATCGATGCATGGGGGTGGGGGTGGGGGGGGGTTGCAGCGGTGACTGGGAGTAAGCGGTGGGTGCACGAAGGGGGCTGCTTGGCAAGACTCCATCCATGCACTCTCCAGGCCACTTCGTTAGCCACCGCATACACATGTCCCTGTCCCCCCCCTCCCCACTTCCTCTGTTCTCAGCTATGCAAATAGGATGCCAGTTAAATGCTGAATGGAGGAGGAAGGAGATATGAGCTTTTTTACTCAACTGCTAAATGGACAGGAGAGCAGCAGATGCACTGCTTTGGGGTCTTTCAGTTGCTCCATGAAACAACTTTCAATTGGAAAATCATTCTGAAATGTGAATGAATCAGTGTGTCACAGTCTTGTGCCTTACTTAACTTAACTGTGCCATGTTATTATTCCTCACATTCTCAGAAGAAAATGGAAATGAATTGGACTTGAATTGATAAAAGACAAAAAAAAAAAAATCCGGGAGAAAGTTAGAGATAGAGAGAGGCAGCCAGAGTTTGCCCCCTGAGCCCCGAGGAGAAACCGGATAGGGCCACTTTAAAAATCGCTTAACACGCTCGACACAAAAGACAGCTGAGAAACATGAGCCGTGTTTGATTTGAGTGTCAGGGTGGGAGGCACTAATCTGTGGACATGGCGGGCACAGGTGGTGAAACAATCAAACAGCCTCGCACTTGTATCACACACACACAAACACACTCGCACACGGACGCAAACTGGAAAAAAATACTTAGGAATAAAAACAGAAAAAGGTAACAAGCAGAACTGTTTACATAGACACACTTTCACGCCCATAAATGCACACAGGTTTGTATAGATATATACCAACGGGAAAACACACATTCACAGGAGGAACAAGGAACACACAGGAGCATACACACACACACACACACACACACACGTGCATGTCCTCAGCAGACTGAATTGCTATGGAGCGTGGTGTTGTTTTACTGGCCAGATAAAGACAAGGTGGATCAGATTCCCAGCTCCTGTTCCCTTCTGCTGCCTTTCACCTTCCTTTTGATGTGTCAGTGGCACACGCCCTGCCTTAGTGATGGAGCACTGATTGAAAAAAGCACATAGTCATATATCTAAGAAGGAAAAAAAAAAGGCTGCCAAGGGGTATCCTGTTGTCTTAAACAGCTGTGTCACATGTTTTAGCACATCGTGACTTGCTTCTCACACTCAGGTTTCCTGTTTTTGTTTGATATCCTCTAAAGCAGAACTTATAGAAAACTAATTCACACCGACGTAATGAGGAAAAGTCAACACGTAAAAACACTTGACCAATTTCTCCAGAACTAAGTAATGACTATTACTTAAGAAATAGTGCAGCTGGGATAAAGTCATTGTTCTGCAAGTCGTATGTAAGTTTTAAATCTGTGCATTCATGTTCCAGACAGGCAAGTCCTGAGTCCTAAGCCTTAAGGTTTGAGATTTAAAAGTCATAATTTGCTTTTCAATAAAGGTGATGCAGTTTTAACAACAGAATCTCGAATTTTCATTCTTTGTGCAACTTCAAATTAACTTTGAATGAAGCTGGAAGTTTTTGCATCTCTGCCTGTAGAGTTGATCCTGCATTTTTCACATATTCTAATCTTTTTTGTGTTGACCACAGCATAGTTTCTGTTTGCGATTAAAATTTTCTTGGTATCAGTTTCCTCCAACTGAGACTCAGTAACGTAACATTACCTATTCATGGTTCTCTCATGCAAAAAGATTGAACGCTGTTGGATTGATTCGAGATGGGAACTGGGGAATTAAGTCACGACTTGCTTCGTGTGTGGTGCTGAGGTTAGTTGATTTAGGAAATGAAGGGAAATTAATTGATGTGTGGCACTTTTGTTTTAATAAACACATACTTTGCTTTCAGGTATTTTAACTTCAAAAGGCTCAAGTCTAAGGACCTTGACAAGTCATACTAGTCAAGGTCCAAATCAAGTTGCAAGTTATTTTTTAATTTTAAAGTTATTAAAAAATTGTCAGTCTTTTCTTACATAAGCTCATGTTCTGTGTTCTGTGGCTTGAGTCCCCCTGCACCTCTGATTGATACCAACCTGGGCAACTGGATGGAGTGAACCGGTCAGTCAATATAAAGACTTGACAAAAAAATTATACGTCAGTGCTCAACAATCCAAATACATTCACATAATTTAAGCCACTGACATAGATGCTTTAAGAAACTTCACATTCTCACTGGCAGAATTGTCATATACATACATATAAATATTACTATATGTGATTTTTGAATTTGTCAAAAGGTGGATAGAGAAAGTAAAGTGCACTGCAAATATGAACTCTTAGGGACATCTACCTGATGTTGAGTTGCAGATTCAGTGTGGGATGACAGTCTTAGACTAAAGTCACTCAATTTCTCAAATATTTTTGTCTGTTTTACTGCAGATGAGGACGCAGACCACAAGTAAACAAAGACAAGACAATGAGCTCTACCAGATCATTTATACTCACACACACTCATTGCACTTTTATGTCTACTGGTACTTATATCCTTATATCATTATAATATGACATTTACTGGCATCCCCCTCATCTCTAAACAGACACTGAGAACAGGAACAAGCAAACACACAGTCAGCTCATGCATCTCAGCCAGGCTGTAATACAGTCCAAGCCCCTGCTATTCACGCAACACGAAACCTATCATAGCCTGTCAGGTGGAGTAATTTGAACGCCAAGTATTATTTGCTAATCTTATTTACACTCTGAAAGTGAGCAGTGGAGTGTAAATCTTAAGTTGTATCTGGGCAGGCCTCCACTTCACACACAGGAATGTTGCCGCTAACACACTAACGTCGCTCAATAAAGTGGAGCTGGCGATTTGCATTTCGGTTGGCTCATATTAACTGAACCGAGCTTGACGTATTGGAAATGTGCTGTAGTTATGTTGCGCAATGGCCACACAAATCACAAAACATGATGTCTGATTTTCAAAAAAAAAAAATTGATTGACTTAAATTTTTTGATTGATTACAGCTATATCGTTATTTCTCACAGCGCACCATTGAGAGGGATTGGGTGTTACACAAGAGGAGAAAGGGGTCTTCCCCAGAGGACCTCCCCCCCAACACATACATTTACACACATGCACACACACACACACACACAGACACACGCACACACACACACACATTTTGCCCTCAGGCCAGTCTCTGTAATGGGATCCTCACTGTTATTTCTGCTGAATAAAATAAATCCCACTAATTAACATGTTAACATGATTGATGGGCCTTGATTCTGCAGGGAGCGTGGAACGTCTGTCTGCACTCAGGCTGCCCTGCTGCTGCCTGCACACAGACTGACGCACAGAATGAGACATGCACAGGAGGAAATGGAAATATGAAACATTTCAGACTTTCACAGGAAACCTGAAAAAAGTAGACCTGTGTCCATATGAGTTAGTGACTAAATTACATTTCTGACTAAAGACCTGTCTGCTCCTTCTTTGCAAAGTTTATAAATTTGGAGGAAGACGCCACACATGATGCACTATTAAATGTCTTTTCCTGTTGGTGTAACACCATTTTGTATCAACTGCTCAACCATGTACCACATAAACAACAGATTGTTATTGGAGAAGCATGAGAAAAAGGTATTAAATAAGAGCAAAGTGAACTGATATGGGCTGAGCACATTAGCGCTCTTCAGATGTTTGAGAACCAAACAAGGAAGTGAGGTGCGTCATTGTTCAGAGAGGGGGGGACGTGAAGCGGGGAGCATAACACCGGGAGGGCAATCAGAATCTAATCTGTCTGCAAGAGAACTCAAAGACTAAGGATACATACAAATGACCTGATAAAAACACTCAGACATTCAAACGTTCAACATTCAAAGTCACCTTAAGGGAAAAGCAGGAATGCTTGAATGTTAAATAACTGTGGGTCATACCATAAATATATATACCTCAGGCAGTGTGTAAAAACCCAAATACAAAAATCTGCTACTTAGATTAGCTACTTTAAAGATACCTATCTAAACACTGTGGTTTGTAAGACATGTTTGATATCTCAATAAAAATAAACCTGATCCTGAAATTCTTTTAAGCAGAGGTTTCCAAATTTTTTTTAGCTGGAGACCCAGAAGAGAAAACCGGTGTTCCTGTGGACACATGCTTACAAAAACACATCATAAATATTCACAGCACCTACATTTATACATTTTGGGTTTTGACCCTAAGTTTGGGAAACGTGGTTTAAAATTTGCTTCATTAAACCAGAGATGTTCAATATAATTTGCTGTAATTAGATACAGAAACATCCATCATGTAGCTGGTGGAGGTTCTTTAAAATACGACTATAGACTCAAACCATCTGGGTATCTTTGCCTGCTACTTCTTCGACCTATTGCTCCTCTATTTATTGTTAGTTTCTTGGCCTCAGTGTGTAGGTGAATAAAGCACTGTATTGACAGTTGAGCACTCTACAATGTACCTGTCTGTCTGCCTCTGTTTCCCGCCAGCCTCCTTTTCTTTGAGCGCTTCTGGGAACACTGTGAAGTGGAGGGGCTTGTCAGGGGTCTACGCCCGCTGTGCCCGCCCGTTCTTTATGAATGAATTAATCAATAGTGACACTGCACTACATGCTTTTTCCTTCCTCATTATTTTAATTAGCCGTTTATATGGATACCCCCCCTTCCTCTTTTGCATTTCATTAATACATTAACATGCACTTGACCGAAAAAAAAAAAAAAAAAAAAAAAGCAAGGACATAGACACAGTGGCGGTCGCTTGGCTGGTCACTTTGTAGTCTCTTGTCTCGCCTGTCCCACCAACAATCTTCTTCCTGCCCCAAGCTCTGCTGAGCAACTTCTAGGAGAGTCATCTGTCATTACTGTTATATTATGCTAATGAGTGCAGGTGGAGTCTCGTGCTAAATGAGACACCATATAAAAGGCAATTTTAAATAACAGATGTAATCGTGCAGAGTTTGTGGTTGCCAAATAAAACGTCTAGCATCTCCTATTTCCCCTTTTCCCCCTACCGCACTGAGTTACCCAATGATTCTCAAACAAAGAGGATAATCACACAGTTTTCACACATACAGTGGGTCAGTGTCATTAACGTCCATTAAGACTCCTTCACACATATCCTGTCTGCTGCAGCATGGGAAAAAATGTAAAAGTAAACAAATTTCCATCCTTTTGCAGTGGTCGTAGGGGGAGGAAAGGGGGCACTGCGGGTGTTTGCGGGTGAGCCAATGTGTGTGTTGATAGCGTGCAGCAGCTGTGTGTATGAATGACGCGGTAGACCTTATGCATGTGTGGAGCGGTAAGCGCGGACGTGTTAAAGGGTGTGCGTTCGAGCGTGGGTACATGTGGGTATGTGTTGAGGCGTGTTGCGAGAGTGCAGTCGCTCCGGTGATGAGGTGAGAATGATGAAGCCCATTCCTCAAACAAGGCACCATGTGCAGCTCATATGTTGGGTCTTTGTTAAAGAGTTGCTCATCATAACCCCTAAACTAAATTAACACATGCACACACATTCCCCAAACTTACCCCCCCTTCCTTCCCTAAATACACACACACACACACACACACCCAAACACACACACAAGCACCAACCTCGGCCTGCTAACGCCTGCAGGCACAGATTGATTGACAGTATCCAGATTGCCAGATTGTTCTCAGGAGTGTGGAGAAATGACATCACACTCATTACAACTTCTAAATATAAACACTCCCACTGCTTGATTGACATGTCTGTATACACGCATGTGTGCCTGTGTGTGTTGTTCTCCTGTAACTTGGTTAGTGTTTAAAAGTGTGTATGCGTACGTGTGCGTGTGTGCGTGTGTGTATGTATTCTACGCCACTGTGCATAGTAATGTCACATTAAATTAGAGTTAACTTCAAGACTCTGCTCAATTATTGCTCTCTACCTGCCTGTGACTGCTTTAAATAATCCTGCAACTTTTTCAGTGTTTCTTGTTCTCTTCTATCATTAACTTGTTATTTCTGTTATATACTGTGACAATTAAAAGCGAGATTGCTTTAAAAAAAAGCCCTGTGCTCCTCACAACCTCCTTTGTATAAAGTTTACAAAGTTGCAGCTGGTGATCGCCGCAAGTTTGGAAGTTGTGTGCTTTATAGCTGCACTACAAAGATACTTAGTTAATTGCAAAGTTTTACAGTCGTGCCGCATTTTAAATCAACTAGTGGGTGTTAACAAAGGACTGAAATGTGAGGAGCAGTGAAGAGGAAGTGGGTGGGGTAATTTGATGACGTTGTCTAGTGATGATTGGTGGTTAAAGTGGGTGGGAGGGGCTTACATGATGCACTAACTCAGGCTGGCACAGATATTCCAGTTACTTTTTATATCAAAGAATAGAGACGCATAAATATTAACGATTCAAAAAGCAGTCACAAGATTTAAAGTAGCCATGCACAAACAAGCAGGAAGATGCACACACACACACACACACACACTCGACACACACGCACACAAAAAAACACACATACCATATGTTTGTGGGGTTGCTGCCGAAATGAAGGCTTCTAGAGTTTGTCTGGCCAGCACATTGTAATTTACAAGCGCTCAATGTCACGTTGAGATCTCAATTAAGCAGGCCGGCTACACACTCGGGCCCTCGGGGCTGGGCTGAGCTGGTCCCGCATTCTGCCTCTCTGGCCAAGGCACACTGCAGCGTTCTGTGCTCCTTCAACCCTCCACCCGCCCGCCGCCCGCCCCCTCACCGCCAACAGACAACGCCAACAGTAAATATTTGAGGTTAGAGACAAAGAGGGGAGAAAGGATTCATTTAGCTCGTTTGAAAACATGACATTGTGATTAAAAGTCAGGCGAGTCTGGAGAGCAGGATGATTCAATTCTTCACTTGCTTTTATATATATCTCTCCATGAAGCAATAGATGTATTCGGAAACATTAAAGCAAAGAGTGTATTAAGGTTTCACAACACACACACTAAGCGGACAAAATAACACTTTAATGTAAATATTTGAGAAAAAAATAAACCTGAAAGGGAAGAAACTCAAAAGATAATGATTTACAAACCATGGTACTGGGTCAAGAGGGACAGAAACACAGATATGCGCACTGAAGCATAACAGAAAATATTAACAAATATTCACAGAAACGGAGCTACTGAGTGAAGGAACTAAAGGGACACCATGTGCCGGAATAAAGCAACCAAACCCCATAAGCTGCCACTACTGTTCAGTGATCAGATCCATATGGACGTTAGCCTTGGCCCTCCAACACCTGCCTCAAACGTTCCCAGCACCTAACAAGCCAGCCAGCCACCAACTGGTCCCAGACACGTTTTACAAGCGGCCATATTGATGGCTATTGAGCTAGAGTGCTTTTTAGCTCACCAGAAATCTTAAATTATACACTAGGCATGGACACCCCCACGCAGGGACGGAGGCCACATCAGAGCTTCTACTTCCAGGCCTTGCTAAACCTGGCTGTGACTCAAACTCTCAAACATGACAATCTCATTAAAACACTGCCAGTCTAAATGCAAATTTTATTTGAAAAATAAACAAAGAACCAATTTTCATAATTTTTTTTAGGGCTGAAGATAAAAGCTTTTACCACATTTTTTGTCTCATTGTGAATGAAATATGCATTTTCTATTTGTTTGTAACACTTAAATAAGGCATAAGGATATTAAACTAAGCCAACACTAAATCTTCTCTTTGATTGTCTAAGAGTTAATAGAAATTGAGCTATTCTGCTAAGTGGGCTGATAAAGTAAAATTCTGAGAATCTCCCAACAACTGGGAAATAAAACAGCAAGTGAAAATATTACAAAATATGACTACAACCACAAAAAATGGCCCTGATGAAGCCCACATGACAGAATCAAATGAAAACATCATGCTGTATAAAATGTGTCTGCTGCATGGTTTTGGTTAATAGAGGATGCTGCTGTTGCTGTGCTACAGGAAACCTATATTAAGGCCCTCAGGAACTCCAGGGCCACAGTGAAGACACATGGGCGCTAAGTCGGGCCAAAGCTCCTGATTGGCATTATCCTAACGAGCTGCAATTACAGCCCTGCAATCCGCTCTTACTGCAGTGGCTTTAACGAGCAAGCCATCACGCAGCCCACAATTATCATCACCAGAACTATTAAACACGACGGCTACAGCCTTGTTAAACGCTCTCATATGTGGAAGTCGCACATTCTTCTCAGGACACTGGCTGACAGACGGACACAAACACGAGCGGAGACGGACAGCGAGCCCAGAAAACACGAGAGAATGAGGTGGCAAAAAGAGTCAGATGTGAAGTCATACAGCAGCGGGTCACTGGAAATCACCATGAATGGTCAAATCAGTCCAGTACGATGAAGTATGAATTGCTCATGCACAACAGCAAGCTGCTACTGTACAACGCTGTTTTCCCCTCCCATATTTCTGCTCCCGTCTCTCTCTCTGATGTTCACTGTTCTCTCTTCACCTCTTTTAGCTTTTTGAATGGCCTCCTCTGTATGCTGAATGACTGTGCAGCGGGGACCGGGATCCCTCCTGTGAGTGACCACAGTAACTTAGCGGTCTCCTAATGCTAAACAGCTTAGCTGCTGCGGCACTGCTCCAGCAGCAGACTGCTCCCTGGTGGGCATATCCCAGTTGGGGCTTACCCACTCTGGACTCACTGCTGCCTCTGTGATCTTACAGGATGAGGGGGAAAAGAGGGAGAAAGAAAACTGTGAAGGGAGAGACTTCAAAAACAACTCGACCGGCTGCAGTGGTTTCATTTGGTGGAGTTAGATTTCTGACCGAGCGAGCTACTATAAGTAGTCAAGGCTGTCCCATACACACGTGTTTATGTCCTGTAACATTGTTTATGTCCTGAGACACTATAAAATGCTGAAAAGTGAACGAACGGACGGATAACAAAAGAGACCGAGCAGATTTTAAACTAAAAAAAGCCTGGAATCATTTACAAATTCTTGGAAAAGTCGCAGTCACATTAAGATGACAATTAAAGGATTCCTTGTGCAACAAAGAAACAAAATTGCACAACAGTTTTGCCAAAATAAAGGGTATAATTGCAATGACAACGAGAAAAGATCCGAAAGGGCAAAAAAAAAAAAAGTATTTTGCATCGTTCATTCAGATGTTATTTTGTTTCTGAGAGAAGAGGAAAAAAAAGGAGAACAAAATATGGGAAAGGTGGGACCTTTACTTCAGCTGGGACACAAGCAAATGAAAGAGCTCTCTTCACTTACTGGGACACTAAGGAAAAAAGAGTCTGAGAGAGTTGTAAATGAGGAGTGTAAGAGAGTTCACTATGACAACATGCAACACAACATAAAGTCATTTGTTCTGTTATTGGCATGAGCGCATATGAAAGGGCTGCCGGTGTCAAATGACTTTGGATTGAATGTGTGTGAGAAACAGTGTCAGAAACAGCAACAGATGGGGATAAATAAAAATATGAGCATCGGGCCTTAAATTTGCAAAAAGGAAAAAAAAAGGTCACAGAGGGAGCTAAGTTGTGTTTGGGGTTAGCCTCGGCTCACAGTCAGGGCAGTGTGCCTGTCAGGTCATGCCTGCGTTCGGGGTTGGGGAGCTGGAGTGTGCACTTGGCAGGGCGCAGCAGAGTGGCGCAGATCAGAGATGCAGTGATGCTCCCAGGGGATGTGGTGGAGGTTTGGCAGGGCCGGGGACAAGCAGGCCCAGACCAAGGCCAGACTGAGGCCAGAGGGAAGGACCAGGGCCAAGAGCCAAGTCAGAGAGTGGAGCCTCTGTGTAGGATACCAGCTCCGTAGGCCAACAGCTCGCATCTCTCAGCTGCCAAATCCTGTCGTAGCAAACTACTTAAACCTCCCTTACAGCAATTTGATTTAGTAAAGAATTATACGTAGTTTGTTACACGGCATAGGTGAGGCATAAAAGAAGTGGCACAAAAGAATGCTTTGACATTTAGGCAAAAATAAACATAAAATAAATCAGAATGAGCACATTTCCTCTAAGCCACAGTTTGGGCCTTTTTCCAGCAGCTCTTTGTATTTACTCTGCTTTGTTGTTGTACTAGTTTTTATCTGGCAATCACTGCAGCGGCCCACGGGATGAGAAGTGTGTCTCTGAGCAGGGCAGGTGAATTAGAGAGCAATACAAACATGTTCACACACACACACACACACACACACACACACACACACACACACACACATTTTGTGTGAGTCAGAGCTGGGCACATGTACGTCCTTGTATATGTGTGTGTGTTTTGTGTGTGTGTGTGCATGTACGCTTGGCTGCCAAGTGTGTGATTCTTGGTCACTGTGTATTTTGTCAAGATTGTGATTAATGACTCACCATCGTGATAACACTGGAGGGTGAGACACATTCATTCACACAAAGGCCCTCCTTGGGCCCTCTCTCTCTCTGCCACCTCATCGACTGAGAGGGCCAACAACTGGCCCTCGCACCGGCCCTTTATGCCTGTTAACCTCCACATTTATTTACCCTCCCACTTGTCCCTCTGGCACTTTCTCTGAATCCCTTTTTCTAAACACTTGATTTTTTCCTTTTTTTTCTCCTCTCAATTCTCAGGTTCTGTTTTGTTTAACTCTGTGTTACTGTATTCTGCTCAGCCTGAAGGTGAATCTAAACCTCTCTCATGTCTTAAAACTGCAACCATTTTGTTGTTTTTTTTCTGACCGTTTTTGGAGACGGTGCAAAAAAAAGAATAATTAGCAGCAGGGGGACCAGTGTGACTTGCAAATATAAATTTTTATTTTTAATTTTTATAGTCATCATTGCGTGTAATATAAAACACCAGGAGCAGCATTTCCTTGGCTAATATTTTCCCTTTGCGGGCTGTCATAGCAATAAAACAAAATCCCAAAAGAAAACAAAACTTTCCTGATTAATAATCTGAGCCACTTCCTCAATACATGTCCTGTTGTTGCTGCTCAACGGACAAACAAATAGGTTGCTGGTGTACAACAGACACAGCCTGCATCGCAGTGATAAAGGGAAACATTGTAATTTAAATACTAAACTTAACTTTTTATTAATAAAGGGGTTTTTTTGTAATATCCGATTTTAGGGTTTGCTGCAGCTCATGATAAAAAAAAGCCCTTTTTTCTTTTGTGACTTTTACCTTTCAAATAAAACATCACATTGTCATTTCTGAAAATTGTCTATACTAAAGCAAGTTTCAGTAATGCAGTTAAGATGGAAAAAATATATGAATGTGTTGCATTGCATAAAGATTTGAAGTTGTGCTTCTATAATTTTTAGTAGGGAGCACCGTTTGCTTCGACTGGAAAAAGTTAGTCTGAAGCTCTGTAACTAAGAGGCAACAACCCTGTCAGCCAATAAGTGAATGTCCTTTATCTTTATCTATAGTAAGATCTGTACGGTGTGTGTTTGCATTTCTTCCTTGCACAAATACCCAGAAAGACACATGCGCTCTATTCACCTCTATCCTCTGTCTCTCTCACACACACACAGACACACACAGATGCACACACACTGGGCGGACTTTCTGGCTGCTGATTAATGACAGTCATTTGTCAGGCAGAGGTGGATAAAACAGTGAATATTATCTTTGTGCTAAGGGCCAGGGCACATCGCGCTCTCCCTCTCGTGTCTTTCATAAGTGGTTGAACACAGCGTCATGCCGGGACGCGCAGACGGCCAGGCAGCCAGCAGATCTATTCTCATTACTTCTCTATTAGGACATCAGCTCCCACTGATCAGGTCCTACATCTTTATACAGACATCAGAGAGAGAAAGAGAGGTGGATGAAGGGTAGAGAGGAGAGAAGAGGAGGAATGACAGAGAGGGAAGAAGAGAGAAATGGAGGAGAAAGAAGGGGAACTCTATATAAGAGAGAGGAAAACTTGACATTTCTGAATTTGATTAATACAAGTCTAAATCATCCTATTTGGAGAGTCATAGTCCAGCACTCCCTTGGTAAATGGCATTTATCTGCCCTTATGCTGTCCTTCAGTGTAGAGATTAACAGATTTGCTTTGCTCTGACCTTCTGGATCATGAAAAAAACAGGTCAAGTTTACTTGGTAATTATTTGAACTCATTTGCAGAGAAGTAAACATGCTCTCAGGAAAAACTCTGACAGGGTTTTTTTTATTGAGAGGATAGAAGATTACTTTTTTTTTTTCTAGGATCTCCACTGCCTGAGTGTCCAACGTTATTACTAGACCTGCATGCTGTAAAGTTGTTTTATAAATGCATGATTAAAACTCACAATAAGACACCAGCGGTAATTAAGTTTACTCAGTGGCAGTACCTTGCTGATAAGGGTTTCCCCTTGTCAACCATATCTGCGTGGATATAGCGTGATACTGAAAGATACAGACAGGCAATTGTTCTGCCCTTCTGAGACATGCCAGACACAAATCAAAACATAACTCATTTCCATGACAGCATTATCAAAAATCCTTTGTGGCTGAGATTATGATGATATCACACGCAGCACTTTCTATCTGAGCTCTTGCTCTCAGCCTTGCTCTACGCCGTGTGAATGTTTGAACAGGACAAACACAAATCTGAGTAGGTGAAGGCCCCATCATTGACAGAAAGCACAGGAGAATCGGGAAACAAATATTTAATGTTCCCCATCTTAAGTGGCTCAGCAGCGAATGCCTCAAGGTGAAAGAGTGTGACTTGTTATTTCATGTGGAAAATAATAAGGTGGAGCGATTACAGGAAAGTCAGAGTAAAGACAGAGAGGGGGAAAAAATATTCGCATGCATGTGTGTATCACATGCACAGCCAGGTATAATTGAGAGATGGTGAAGAGAAAATGTTTCCTAGAGCCACAGATATTCAGTGTCTAGTCTATTTAAAACACAAAGCAGTGTAAGTTACATGTCAGTGGGAAAATTTATTGCCAAAAGTCATGAAAAAAAGATGGCAAAGATCATTTAAAATCATCAGTGAAAGCTGGAAAAGTTGCCAAAATCACACTGGAATTTTTCTCTACAACTAGACAGCCAGTTAGTGTTCTTCAACCAGCTTCAGAGTGAAAAGTTCACTCTCATGCATTGACCTCTGACTCGCTTTTACCCTTTGCGCCCTCAACCGGCTCTTCATTAGGGTCACATACACGCATTCACCTGGAACAACACTAACAATGGCACATAATCAGAGAAAGACTAAGGTATGATTCTTTGCTCTCATTCTTTGCTCTCATTCAGACTGTGACAAAAAGAAACACGGGTCAAAAAAACCCCACTCTTGTCTCCTTTCCTTTCTCTCGTTCCAGCCTTTTCTTTCTCTTCCCGGTGTCCCTGTCTCTCCCTGTGTGTCTCCCAACTATGCAGCCAATAAATAGCGCAGCATGCTTAGTTATTTCCTCATTGGGACAGACAGAGAATGAGAGGTGGGGCTGAGTGCCTCTGCCACTATATGCACCTGACTGCCATAAATCACCGCCACAGCAGTCCCATCTTCATGCTGGAGATTTAATGAACTACCGCGGGCTTTTTATGCCTCTTAAGGCTCGCTGAGTGACCACTTTGTAGTTGTTCAGAAGAGAGGCGACGCTGCCTCTGCCCACTAAATCTTCCCTGTGCCACCGAGGATAAAATCTCCCTTTATTCATGGGCTATTTACCAGATCCAGATTTATTACGGGGGGGATACTCTAACAAAAGGGGGGTAAGAGACAAAACCCCTCCTCACCCATGGCCGGCTGGGATAGAGACCTGGGATAGAGACCCAAACGACTCATCTTCGTTGGGCTTGTTTGGCGGTGAGGGAGGGGTGCCTGTTTTTTATAGGGTAAAAGTGCGGTAGAGACCTCGGTGTGCCCTCTCTTAATGAGTGAACTGCTGAGGGCGACAAACATGAAGCAGCTACACACACGTTCTACGGAAAACAGCTCACACACTGTAGCTAAAAGCACACATTAATGCATGCAGGTGCATCCAGGCATTATAACATGACAATACAAATAAAAATAGGCTACTATGTACATATACACTATATGTAGATCTCATCTGTCCTTTAACTGACCCGTGGGTCAGTTAAAGGACAGTGAACATGTTACCATAGTAACACCTCTTTAAGCCCTTGTTGTGTTGACTGGCTGAGGGGTCATGGTGACGGGTCAAGGAAAAACTTATAGATACATGACCTTTGTGATGGCTTTGTTAGAAGATCTTAACAGAAACCTTGAGATGTCCGACTCTTCCTTAAGTACGTGTGTTACATGAATGCATGTACAAATGCAAATGCACACAGTTCAGTGACTTACGTTGGCGTCGATTGGTCCACACATCGGCTCCTTTAGCTGCAAATGGCTAATGCCAAGCGCTCACCTGTGTCTCTCCTGCAGTCTCACTGCTGCCTGCCACCACTTGTACCCTGCAGTTCATGGACTTTGCTGACCCAGCATTGACCCTGTTGCATTGTGTCTCCTTGTTCCTCTTGAATAGACCCTGCACCCTCCTCCCTCCCCCAATAAGGGAGGTGCTCTTTCCACAGATCCTAACTCCTACTTCTGTCTCTTTGTCTCTTTCTCTCTTATTTCGAACTCTATGCCAAACTGCTATCTGCCTGTTCAGTGGCATCGTCGCTGACTCCTGAAGCACCGTCATGGCTCTAATTATGCCTCTCGGTCTCTGTCATTTTCTCTCCCTGTACTCATTAAGCTCAATTTCATCTGCCCTCCAGTGAAACTCAAACACAAACAAAAGAGTTCAATTTGAAAATGATGAGCAATCTGTTATTTTTACAAGAGATTATGTCTAATCTGGCCCTCTGGCCCACGAGGCAGGCAGACAACTGTGAATAGCGCCGAGCCCTTTTTAGTTTAAACACACAATCACCGTACAGTATACTTCCTCGCCATTCATCCAAGAATAACCACACAACTCGAGTATTTCTCCTCAAGTCTCTCCTCTATAAGCAAAATGAGTCCTTACGGAGTTCGGCAGACTTTTCCAGGCTTCACTGCCACTTTCTCATTAGCAGCATGAAAGAAGCCTGCCGGAAACTCCACTGGTGCACGGACACAGCTGCATGCTTTTGAGTCGGAGCAAAAGTTTTGCTCAATAATAATTCATAAAAAAAAACCGAGCAGATTAATTACTGAATTTGATCTCACTGGAGAAACTCTCTAAGAATTTAAAAGTTAGCGGAGATAAGCGGGACATCAAACGGCCACATGTGTTTGCTTATTTTTTAAAAAGCTGGGACTTGTTATCAGGGCTGGGCAGGACTTTAGGCTCCACACATCTTGTTGTTGTGGAGCCTTTCTAGTCTTGAGTATGCTGAAGAGATTGGGGCGGAGGAGGGGGGGGGTATGGTGGTTAATGGTGATATTGGTGTGTGTGTGTATGTGTGTGTGTATGATGGGGCTTGAACCCTGCTGCTAACCCCCCTCCTGCACAGGCAGAGGCCGGTGTCTGGATGGGTGCCAGAAGTTCTGAACTAATATTCACAATAATGTTCCTGCTCCGAGGGGCCAGCGACAGAAAACACTGTGGAGTGGTGCCAGCTTTTACTCCCCTCTTGTTCTCCTCTTTCCACTGCCCCACCACACCTCCCTCAGCTCTGGGAGTCTCTCCTTCTGTAGTTCTGCCCTCCTCGCTCTCTCTCTTTAACCATTTTTAAAGCTTATGGCAGAGTGAAGTGTGTTTGTTAATGTACTGTATGTGTGTGTTTGCTGCATCCCTACACTGTTAATACGGCACCACTTGAAGTGTCAGTGAGCACAAAATTGCTTGTGCATGTGTGCATCTGTATCGTCCGTTGTCAGTGTTAATGGTAAAAGGTTTATGTGTATAATAACTGAAATGACATTAATTACTAGCACTTCATATTTTTGTCTTTACAGAACTAAGTATTGTTGTAATTATGTTTTATCTTGCATCGTTGTGGAAAATGCTTATCATGCTTAGATTTCAGTGTGTATAACATGAAAATGAATTATTGAAAGAGAAAAAATATTGTCAAAATTTTAAAAACACAACCGCAAAAGATGGGACGAGACGCCAGTCCATACACCTACATTTTTACAGTAAACTTCGCTGCCATCGCTTATTTCATGTTTTACATTAGATGTCATTAGAGCAGAGTTTTTTTTAAGCTGTGGGAGGAGAAATACAGCCACTGCAGGGTGTGTGTGTGTGTGTGAATATATAGGGTAAAAATATGGAGTGAAGCAAAGTTTTTATTGACATAATTTACATAGGGAAAAAAAAACTAAAAAATTGTTGATGCTATAATGCTGATCTTTATTTCCACCAGGACTCAGTTTTGTTTTGCATTTGCTGCCCTCCAAATTATTCTTAATATTTAATTAAAACTGTGGATGCACTGGGGGGCATGAACTTTTTCAGCCTCTGATGGGGAACAAGAAAGGTTTAAGAACCACTGCATGAGAGAGAGATCGTTTTATCTGAAGAATCGTTACTGTTTTTAAATGGATAAACCAGCAGTTTGAGCAGATGATTCAGCATCAGTCGAGCTCTGTTAGCTGTCTCATGTTTTTTTTACAGTGTCGACAGCCAGACTGCTGTGATAGGTGACCAATGGCTGCTCTTGTAATTAAGTTACCTCAGGTTCTTTTCCAAGATGTCTTCCTGTTATTTGTACCCCTTCCACATTATGTATGGCATCAAGTCCAATCCCAAGGCACACCTTAGCCAGTCACCATATCTCACAGTTCCTAAATTCTCATCTAACACAACTGAGGTTCATGTACTTCTGTGACCTGGCCAGTGATCCCTGATTGGTAATTCTGTCTCAGACTTGTATTGAATATGGCCTTTGGCTCACTTCACAGCACACCAGCACACCAGTGGAGAACCGGTGTTTTATTGCGCTCTCTGTATGTATGTGGAGCAGGGAGACAGAGATGTACTGTATCTCCTCTGAGCCATCTCCTCTCACTACTTTTTATGGACCCTAATCACACCGTTGACATTTATCTTAACATTGTGTGTGTGTGTGTGTGTTTGACTGAGTTTTCATGTGTGTATGCATGCAGACTGTTTGTGTGTGCAAGTTGCAGTTGCCCATGTCCATTCATACATCTGAATGTATATGTGTGTATGTCAGAGGCATGCTCCTGCTGCATCCCACCCCCCTCAGCCACCCTGCTGATTGTTCCATTGATGACAGAATGCATCACCCCCCCCCCCAACACACCCCAAAAAAACTGATGATGCTGTCGCCCCGAAATCCCTTTTGTAGCCTTACCATCAGGAATCACCATAAATAACCATGACATCATCCCATTCTTATCTATGGGACGTCCCGTGCTGATCGATTGCACAGCTCCTGCAGTGTAAATAGCTTCTAATGCCCCATCTTCCCCTTCAAATAGGTCTACATTATTTATGCTGGCTGTTAGGTTACCAGTCCAGGACACAATTTATTTCACCCCACCCCTGCTCCTATTATACCACTGCTTTTGACTCTTGATGGGAGATTGGGGGGGAAGCATTCATTGCAAACAGGAATAAAAAAAAAATCACACATGCCTGTTTTCCTCAAGCACCCACAAACACACATACACCTTAAACTCCAGGTCCAAGAGGCTCATCACTGGGGATGGGGTTGCGAGAGGAGAAGGAGGGAGGAGGAAAAATGAGGAGGGGTAAAAGTGGACTTGAGTGGTGCCTGGTCCCACCCCGTGGTAACGATGGGACATCCGTTACTCAGATGACAGTGAGAGTGGCAGGCCTATTTGCGCAGCCGCCGGCGTGCTGTGACGGATTGGACAGACAGAGCGGTTGGAGGCTGCGTGGAAATGACAGGCTGCATTTCCATTTGGGTGAAAAATCTGGCTAACGTGGCTAACGTGGCTGGGTGGGTGAGGAGAAAAGGGGCCACAGAGGCGGGTTGGGTCCCAGCCTGCTGTTATCGTGTTGGTTGGTCAGTCCACTTTTCAGTATCTTTGCCTTAATTTACTCTGCCTACTTATTTTTGGCTGCAACCCTGATTCTATAAGTATTTCTGTAAATGTGGATGTGTCTGACAATTTCCTTGTCAGAAAAAAACAAAATCAAAAAACAAGCTTTTATGTTAAACAAAGTTAAAACAATTTTCATTAAGTTAATTGGTGATAATCTAAGGGTTTTTTTTTTTAATTTCCAGATTGACAAAATAGAGGTTAAAAAGTAATTTATATAATTACATCACACACACAGTCCCCCCCACATGAGTAATATTTTCTCTGTAAGTTTGTCTGCAAGGGTACTCGTATATGTGTATAAGTCTATGAGTTAGTCTAGTTGTGTAGGAGCCAGCACCATGCTGTTGGATTGAGATGGACATGGTAGAGAATTATGGGAATTGAGTACAACGATACAGACAGTTTATAACTCCTTCTCATAGACCCTAGAATAACACACCATTTCATATTCATCATTTAACACAAACACAAGACCATGCACTAGGCAAGCACCCTTCCTGTGAAAACTTTTATTGCCAAAAAGTTGGGGTTCAGGGACTTAACTTCACCAGAGGTGAAACATTTTGCTGAGGTGGACAGCTCACTAGTCAGAAAAGAGGGGCAGCGAAGTATTATTCTCCGAGCAAAACCCTGGGGTTTGTGTGTGAGAACGACTTGAGGAATGTTCATCCTCACGCCTCATTGGTGTTCTCATTGCTGCGTGCACATCGAGCAGTGGAGATGGGACACCCTGGATTTACGGGACGTGTCAGAAGCTTCACATCCTTGGGTCCCCTGGGGCCAATCTCCTGTCTTGATCTGGCCTGCAAGGAAAACAGCCGTCCCTCACAGGCTGACAGTGAGGTGGAGCCATCCAAACACACGGGGAGGACGGAGACTGGTGGAAATGAGGAATGTAAAGGGAGGTAGAGATGGAGGGATGGAGGGAGGGCCCCCCCGCCTTTGGCGAAAGCCACCACAGCTCTGGCAGTCTGATACTTCACACATCACTATAGAGTGACGAAATCGCCAAGTTGGACTCCAGCAGAAACTGAAGGCTGATGACTTTATCATAGTGAAGTAACTTCGATGGGAAGTTTCCATGGTGACATACATAAACAAACAGTGGCTGATCTGATCAAGACCTGCTGTTCAACAGGTGTTTACATTCAGTAGCTATTAGCTTTAGTTTAGTCATAGCCTTAACGAACACACTAATAAGAGAGAAAGAAAGAAAAATGTCTCTTTCCCTCAAAATCTTTCTCAGCATCGCTCACAGACCTCAGAATCCTCAAAGAGGGAAGAAGTTCGAGCTGCCTAAAGCCCACAAAGGCCTTTTTGTCCCCTGCAGGAACTGGTAGCTGTTCAGGAAGTGGAGCCCGGTGCCAGCAGGATGATTTATGGCTCTGTGTCATGGGTGGTGGTTGGAACTGGTTCCACTGTCACTCAGGGCCAGAGAGAAGCACTGTATGGCCAAATCAGAGGCTTCCCAGAATTCTACAGACATTACAATGCCTGTCATAAAGTGGCTTGAAGGAAAAGGGTTCAGCCATAAAACAGCTTGAAAAATAGTGAACAATTGGAGGAGAAAATACGTATGACACAAATGCTGCTCTCAGAGAACTCTGCCTCGTCTCTCTTGGCATCCTCTCCGCTCTTCTCGGCTCCTCGTCTCTCTCGCTTTGGGCCGATGACAAAGCGTAATTCGACTGAGAAATTGATTTTGCAATTTTTTCTCATCTGTGCAGAAGACGCTAACTAGTTAGGACTTCACAGGCCTTGCCAGGACTGGAGACAACAATTAGTTTGTTGGAGATGTCAGAAATGGCCACTGAGTTTTGCAGGAAGAAATCCTTTGTGACGGATTGGTGCTGACAGTCCAGGCCGGCGAGGAGGGAGCGACAGACTCCCAGAGCGCCTTGTGTAGTGGAGGAACCTTTGGGCTGCATTAACCCTTATCTGTGAGCGCCGACGGACAAAGTTCCCTCACAGGCTACCTGCTGTAGCCTGGAAAATCCTATTACAGACTGCAGGGGGACACTTGGGAACACTCCGCCGGGAAATCTGTCTCCCTCGGCACGTACCACAGATAGGACATCAAGTTCTCTCACTGTGTCCTCGGCTCATTCTGCCTCTCTTTCATTCACTCTGACTGATTTAGTCCCTCTCTCTTGTACTCTTCTCTCCCCTTTATCCGTCTTTGTCTCTCTTCTGCCTCATCTATCACTCTTGTTTTTGCCCTGTCTGGTTTTGCCTATCCTATCTTCTCACAGACCACCCCCACAGTCCCTGTGCATAAGCATGTTTAAAGTCTCTTTTTCATCCCAGTCTCCCTTATCCTTCCACTCTCTCCCAGGAGGAGAAACACTATCTATTCCCAACCATCTTCGGATGAGTGAACAGCATTTATCTGTGGATTTAAGGGTGACTGCCATGTGCAGAGCTCAATCCCCTGCTCCGTACTAAAGTTTATAAAAATATAATACAAAGCATATGAGCGTACAGTATGCTGGATGTCTAATCCAATATATCCCATAAGCATTCCCTTTTTATTGCTCAATTTACGTCTTCAAACAATGAACAATGCTGGGTATGAAAAAGATACCCTGTAAAGGCTGCTGTAATGTATTAGAATAACATTCCTGGAGTCACTGTGAGTGTAAACAAGAAATGTAACTCTACAGAACACAAATGAAGTCTGATTTGCAGCATATGTAGCCTATAGCGCAGCATCCAGAGTTCACTCCTACACAGAAGAATAGCTGTGTAGCTGCGGAGCAACATTGTTCAACAATTTTGTAAATTCTCCCACAAAAAATTTTTAAAGTTTCAGATTGTACTAATCTTGTCACTCTGAAGCTGTGCAAGTATGCAGAGTAAATTCTTCCCCTCTTACAGAAAAAAGTCCACTATCTACTGAGTTATAATTGTTTTAAAATGATGCATTTTTTATTCTGAATATAATAAAACACACCCTGTAATTATGCAATGACAGAAACTGATGGACCGTATCATTATTGTGCAACCTGAAAGCAATTACAAAACAGTTATTGACCAGGATGTTATTATAGTGGTAATTAACCCCATTAAATACAAGAGCCATATTAATTTAAAATGTGACCTTCAAACACTTTACAAATGACTAATAAATACACTGTTAGTCATTCAGTGCACATTTTAACAGCACGCTAAAATGCTGCTTTTAATTGCAATGTAATGCTATTATGAGTGCTTGGTTTCAGGTGTGTGGGCAGGAGTGCTGTGTTACTAAAGTATCGTTCGATCAGGTGAAACAGGACAACCTACTTTATTTAATAATTTACTACTTTGCGTCAGGAAGCAGGATGCTATCAGCTAACATAGCAATAACCTCCCTGAGCAGCTTGCTCTCTCACTCATTTGCTCCTTAGACATTTTGGTTTTTGTGCACTTTCTCCAATGCCACATCTGAAGTGAACAGACAAGGCCAGCTTGCAAATATTGACTCCCCAATAACATAAGAGTGCACAGCAGCCTATCATATGGCTCGAATTAAAGCATTATGACATAATAGAGCAAAGTCAGGGTTAAGACCTCATTACTGCCACCCGGGGCCTCTGCTTTCTCTCTCCCTAAACCTGGCAGCTCTCAGCTCTGGTTTTGGATGTGCTCCACTCTAATTGGAGCAGCAATATGGAGTAATTGGAAGAGGGGTACGGTGTTACTGGGCTGAATGTGGCCGGCCTGCGTTTCTTCGCGCTTAACCCGGTAATAAGCTCTCAAACCAGACCACACCATCCCATTACCCTTTGAACCACAGCGCAGGCACAGAAGAGAGATTTGAACATGTGAATGAACACACAATACACAAGGAGAGGCGCACACTCCATACGGGATACACGGACACGTAAGATTGTGACTCCGTGTTGGATATAATCGCCAAGATAGAGCGAGGGAGAGTCTGGCAGAGGCTTAGAGGACGGAGGGCCTCGGCTTGTGCCTGTTTGCGCAGCTCTGACCACAGACACGGAGAAAGTGGTTTCGTAGAGCAGTATTAGCTCTTGATTATTTGCGTTAACCGGTACCTAGATTTACTGCCTGGGTAATGTGATCTGACTGGTAGTTAAGCACTAGCAGCAACTCGGGGCAGGAAAACCAGCACAGAGTTGCTGTTCACTCACTTGTTTTCCCCGGACTGGACCAATAAAAAGCCTGCAAGCTTTGCCCCTGAGTTTCAGTCTCTCCTCCCCTCCAACCTTCCACATCGGGGAGACATTTGGAAACAATCAGTAGTGTGTTTTAGGGGAAGGCCCTTCTCCTATCAATCCTCCTAGATAAGGTATCTATGAGCTTGGCTCAGTGGCCCCGCACACGGAATTCATCACCTCTGTTTCCTGTATGCTGTTTAGGGGTCCTCTCATTTTCACTTCTATCTGTGCTATGTGTGTATGTGTGTAAACCTTGGGGTATTAATGTGTTGCTGTATATTTGCGGTTAACTGTGAATACACATACACATTTGGAAACACGCTGTTGATTTGTGTGTGTGTGTGTGTGTGTGTGTGTGTGTGTGTGTGTGTGTGTGTAAGTCTATAACAGCATTTTTTTTTGTCGTGTTTTTTTGCTCAGGGGAACTCTGCAGACAGCTGAAGAGGTGCGTTTGATTTGAGAGCTCCTAAAGTGGGTGGAGTCAGTAGCTCCTGCACATTCCCAGCACTCCTTTTTTTTTAATGTTTCCTCAGTACATTCACCACATTTGCTGCTTATAAAGTTGTAAATAAAGAGCAGGATGCTTCACTTTTACTTAGAAGTTCACTCAGAACTTAAAAAAAGAAGCAGCTTTGAGTTTTTGAGTTTGTTGGGCAACATGAAAATGAAACACTTACTCACTTATGCTGACTTTTACTCAAGCTGGTAAACTTTGCAACATGCAATCCACTCTTTTCTAATTTTTCCTATTACTTTACTTTTAAACACTACAGATATAACCTCCCTGACAGTAGCTCTGAAGCTTTATGGGATATTCTCACAGTGTGCATCTTCATCAGAGCATCAGTGAAACTGCAGCCGCTGAGGACAGATGATGTAAATGTGTGTTACAAGACAGAGGCAGTTATATCCCCGCTAATGACTGAAAGCACCTGCATATAAATCCTGTTATATCTGTGGCTGTCTAGACGTTTGTCATCGTGTCATTGAGTTTGCCCTGCGTGTGTTTCTGATCAGATTGGCCTCCTTTTGTGTCAGCCCACCGTGTGTTATGTGTGTGTTGTGACTCCTGCCATGACCTATCAGCCAGTCAGATATTCGTCTGCATCTCCATAGGTCACACATAATGCGGGGGGAAGAAACAGTCCCCCCCCCCCCACGAGCTTTTCAAACAGGTGAACTCCTCCCTCTTCATCCCTGCTTTTTTGCCGACATCCTTTTTCAATCAAACAAGTCCTTCCATTCACTTGAGATCTAATAAGGCCAGTGACCTTTGCCCTGCTTGGGTAGACCCCTGACGGGAGCCTCCTTCACCTGGTATTGTGCTGCCGGCTACACCTTCCAACTGGCATGGCCCCCACTCACGCCCGCTTTTGTCCTTCTGCAATTCACTCTGACTTTGTCCAGTTAGTTAACCTAGCTTCCCCTCCCTGCTGAGAACTTGGACAGAGAAAGAGGGAGGAGGAGAGTGTGAGGAGGACAAGGTGGAGAATGAGGGGAGGGGGTCAGTGCTAAGGAATGAGGGGGAAACCAGAAATTTGAAGGGGGTTTTTTTGTCCTCTTTAACTAGAAAGTGAACAGTGTCCTGTGGACAAAGTGGAGGATTTGACGGACCCTGCAGACATATAGAGGAGCCCTCTCACACTTTGTCTTTACTCTCTCTTTTTCTAAATTTGCCTCATCTTCTCTCGCTCCTCTCACATGAGATTAGAACACCAGTAACAACACCCCCCCTCCCCAAAACACACACAAACAGACACACACAAGCCTCAACCAGCACCAACAAACAACAGATTAACCCAAAGAAAGGGATTAACAATCAACTGAGAAGCAGAGAGACGGACCCCCAGCTTGTTTTTCTGTCTTTGGGATCCTGAATGGACATCACTCCCGTCCAAGACAATCAAGCTCCAGTTACATTGACTGGGGAGCTCATCTCCCTCACAGATGCAAGGAGAGACAAAAGCCAACGCAGACACACACAGACACACACACACACAGCTGAAGGCACCATGGGACTGTTTTACCAGAATGGAGACTGCACATTATGCACTATATGAAGGAAGTTGGAGGTCAGGGGGGTTTTTTGGTAACTCAGCAGGTTAAGACACATGACGTTTACTCAGAATACTACTTTCTGCATTTGCACTGACATCAGTCATGAGGTGCAGATTCTTCTGATGTGATCATAGTTCCTAGAATACTTATTTATATTTTGTAGAGGTAGAATCAGATTATACACCTTGTAAGCATCCTTGAACTGACTCAGAAATCAGGGTGACAGCTAGACTTAGCATAGCTTAGTAGGTCAGTTTCTAAGCAGGACATTAACAAGACACTCCTAAATACCAACTGCTTTAACTTTAACAGAACATTGAACGACAAAATGAGGTGAAAACTCACTTCATTCTAACTCTGTCATATCCTCCAACAAGTCTACAAAGCTACTTGTCCAAACTTACACAGCTTGAAGGCATTGCTTTATTACATTAAACAGTGTGTGTTTCCTCAGCAGCACGGCTCTCATGAGACACAAAAAACAGTCCGTCTCATGTCCAGAACATTCTGAACATGGTGACACATTTCCCTCCTCACACTATCTGGTCGCACACAACCTATGTTAACGGTCCTTATTGTCTTCTTCACAATTCATTAGGTGCCAACGAGATGTACACTGTGAACGGTTCCTTCATTATTACACACAGTGTCTCAGCAGCCGGTTAGTGCTCTTCTCATGAGAGAAAACAGGTCCCACAATGATGTCAGCCCAGCCGCTGTGTTCACGCAGCACAATGCATTGACAACCACCATTCACATCGCCTTTTGCAAACGCGGGACTTTTCCACTTTGAATTTCTAAAAACTATATGCGTGTGTACGTGTGTGTGAAAATGTGAAGATGTGTGCCCATTGAGAGGTGCGTGAGTGACAGAGAGGTTCATCCCTAGCGCTTGCCTTTCTAAGCTCTGCTGTGGGCAGGGCCATCTCCGCTGACAGTAGATGGGATGTGGCAGGGGCTCGGGGATTAAGGGGCTTTTAGCCAGGGCTGAGAGTGGCTCTTTCTCCCTGTGACAGAGAGAGGTGATGGGCCGTCAGCGCACAGGGGACAGGCGGACAGCCAGCCAGAGACATCTGCATTCATTCGGGACAGCGGCTTATCCGTGCACAAAAAAACACGCCCTCTCGAAACGCCCTCCATCCACACTCCCACACTCCATATTACGCGCACATGCACACATGCACACATGCACACATGCACACACAGACACACAAAACCCTGATTCCAGGATCGACCTTTCTTAGAGTTCATACTGTCTGTGCACATTAAAGGCAAAAGCAGTAACTTCGGTTGAACTTCAGTTGCAAGAGTAACCAAAAACCAAAAAAAAATTAGCTCATGCTGGATTTAAAGTTTTTGGTTCTTGGCAAAAGAAAAAAATATTGCCTCCAAAACAGCAGGCTTAAAGGCCTAAAGTTCAAATATAAATGTCTTTTGGAATCTCAAATTCAAAGTTTCTGATTCAACTCTAACTTACTGACACAAACACACAGTTATGTTTTCTTAGTTGAACATTAGCAATGTGAGGTTTGTAGCTGATAACAGTTTCGATGATGGGTCTCCTCCTTCCCGAGCATCTGCCTCTCCTCCTTCCATCCTCCCATCCACTCATGACCAGGAGGTTGAGGAGACAGGCAGAGCCAGGAAAGGCCCTGCCCAGCCACCTAATCCTCTACTCCCATTCACCATCACTGCTAATCTCCTTCACCACCTCCCCACCACCACCACCACCACCACTACCACCAACACTATCGCCTCCACCTCCACCTCCGCCTCCCACTCAAGAGGTGCACAAAGGCCCTAAGCGCCCCTGTCCCGCCCCACTCACCATCCCAACTCTTCTCACACCCCTAACCTGCTCCGCCCATCGCTCCTACAGCAGGAGGCACCCAGCTTTCTAAGCCCAGGACCCATAATCCCATGGGGCTGTGAGTTTGGGTGAGCCCAAAGGCTCATTGAGTGCTGGATAACTCTCTCCCGGACTCTAACTCTCTGTCTTATTGTTGCTGCTGCTGAGAAGAGGACAGACACAAATGGAGTTTGAATTTCAATGTGCCTAACGATTCAGAGAAAGAGACAGCAGAATATGGACTGATGGGCATCCAGGCGTTAAGAGTATTTTCAAGGAAGCCATGGAGCAATACATGCAAATACTGAGCACAAGTGCACTCCACCTCATCTTTACTCTGTCACATGAAAGATGGAAGGCAATATTTTGTGATTCATGTTTTTCTTTCTTTATTTACTATTTAAGTAAACGCAGGAATTTTAGGAAAACAAACCAAGTACTTAAAAAGACAACAATTAATATCCACGTTAAATTATCCAAAAACAACTGCATATTTTTTATATATGGTTGAGTTGTGTACTTTATGTTTATCTCATGGTCACAAAAATGTTCAAACCCAGAGAAAGCTGTGGTTTTATTCAAGCTAATGGTGTGCTTATTTTTTTGCCTATTGCCAACTTCAGGGTAACTCCAGTGAAATAAAGAGGAGAGAAGTGTAGAAACGGGACTAAATGTGATGTAAATAAACCTGTTATATATTATCTTGTCTGTGAATGTTTCTGCCTGAGTGTGCCTCAGTAGTTTTCATCTGCAATGATGGCTAGTTAGCAAAAGATAAAAAAAATCCCATGATCCTATGCTACTTTGTTTAGTTTTCGAAATACACCTTTTTATTTTTCCTTGTTTTGATTGAGAAAAGTTTAGCTGCAGATATTACATATTGTGCCTTCCAGCTGTAGATCATTTTAATTTTCTCTGAGTTATCGCACAAATTTAACCCAAGACCATGTGCTTAATTCGGTAATAAAACGGGTCATCGGCTAAGCTTTGGTGGGCCGAGGAGACAAACTTCACTGAGGTTAACAGGTCACTGCACTTTTTATTGTGATGTTCAAAGCCATTTGGATTTATTTCCAAACTCCCATTCATCTATAGTCATTGTTTATTGTTATTTCATTCTAAAAACACACTATATAAAATAAATTCATTATTATTGAAAAATCTAGTCTGGTTCCAGTTTACATTTGAATTTCTATAAATAAAAGCAAAAAGACTTTGTAAGTTGTTGTGTAAATTAAAAACAAAAAATCTTCTTTTGAGCAAAAAAGACTTGATTTTACAACATCAGTATGTTAAACATCTATGTTAACCCTCTCTTACTTAACAGACTTTAGTCTGTCTCTTTTGTTTTCGTCCTCCATTGAGAAAATCCTCTTTGGATAAGACACCACTTCTTTGTAATCTAATTGTATTGTTCATGCTGAAACAGAAGACATCTACCGATTAAATAAAAGAACAAATCCTTAACACAAACACAATTTGCTCTTCATATGTGAATTCATAAACTTACTTAAAGCACTCACCAATAGATTTATCTGAGCTCACAAACACGCACACACACTGTATGACACCAGCACAGTCAGCACTCTGCTTCTGCATACAACAGTGTAGGTGAGCGTCTCAGCCTGACAGACCCCTCACTGCTGCCTCTCTACCTTCTTATTTACTGAAGCTATCTTTCCCATAAGTCACCATTCCTGTATTCATAAAGCATCATGGACGCCATAATTCACTCTTCCCCTTTATGAATAAAGCCCCCAAATTTATGGTGATGGCGCTGAGGAGCGCTGGCCTCCCTGGTGACAAACTTCCCCCAGTCTGTCACCACTGGCCTGGGCCGCTCAGGGCCCTCCATCAAATGCTCCAGATGGGAGCGCCACTTTAGCGTTCCCCGGTCGGTGACATCACCTCGCCGTGCTGCACAGAATTGATGATGAAAGCAAACATATCTATCTTAACTCACATTTACCAAATCAATTTTATTTTTACAGACCCTCCGCAGGCTTATCGGCATATTGACGGTTTGCGGGCGGGAGGGGTTGAGAGGGGGGCGAGCCACAGGCGAGGGATGGTAAACGGGTATGGGCATGGGAGAAAAGGAGGGGGGGAGTCAGGAGGGCTTAATAGCGTTTACCATATTTAATGCAGAGGGATGTCATCACTGAATATCCATTCTGAATAATGTGGCATTTCATCATAAATTCTTTACAACTTATTTACTTAATGGAAAGAGTTATGGCTCGCTGTCAGGATGGTAATTAAACATTGTGATACAGTGCTGCCTCGCCAGGATCCCATCTTTCCCCTCACAACCCCCCCCCCCACTCGCCTGCCCCAAGACACACACACACACGCACACTCACATCCCAGCTCCTCAGCTTTTTAAATACATATTATTATTCAAGCTTCCCATAAATTACTGCTGGATTAAAATTCATGAAACCTCTTTTTCCTTTATTTCCTTCCCTGGGAAAAAGAATAACCCAGAGAGCTTGTTCAGCCGGCTGTAAATCTCCTCGAGAGGGACAGAGACTTATTATAAAGATTTTGTGTTACAAAAGTGGCAAAAATGAAGAGTTTTTCTTCACTTCAATTCAGGAGACATTTATATATTGCATCTAACCCGGCGGTTGATAATGAGGGAGAAGTTGTTTCCCGGAGAAATGTAGTTCAGAGTGAAAAAAAAAAAAAAAAAAAATTTGGTCTGGTCTGAGCCAAAACCATTGAGTCAGGGCTGATGGGCTGGAGTAATGCTCTATGATGAAAGCCCAGGGAGCAGCGGTCCAAATCCAAAACTATTTATATGAGCCGAATGTTGATACTTTACCAACACGTCCTCAGTCAGTTTTAAAGTGCAGGATCAAAATGGATTTAAAGGTTAGAGAGATTCTAGTTAGAGAGCGAATGCTGTATTTAATCTTTTTTTTATTCAAACCTTTGACTTTACACTTTGTAAATTGTATTGTTAGGGATTTCTAATGAGCTCGGTTCTGTCCTATGAAGGGACAAAGGCTTGAACATGTAAGGAGTAAATCCTCACATCCAAATTAGAGAGGATCTATTTTTGGGAGTCTAAATGAGGCTGATTCTCTGCCAGCCTTATTCCTGCTCCATAAAACCAAACTAGCCTGACACTGAAGGAGACCACATCTAACCTTTGACCTTGTTCTGTGACCCTGCCTTCGATTTTTTGTGCCGGCTGACCAATATGTGATTTGCCAATGGCCGCACAGGGTCCCTAACCAGGATGAAAAAGGGATTTATGGCTTTTCATTTTAATTGAGTTAAGAGCACAACCTCGACTCTCTTTCTTTCAATGGCACTGAGCTAGCATTACATCACTGGGCAACAAACGGCAACAACAGCCTTGTGGTCACTGGGCTAAATGTGAACATGACGCCATGGGAGGAAATAAAAAGAGAACTGATGTGAATGCTACAGTGTATATCGGCCAAGGAAACCCCCCCCCCTCTTGTCAGAAAGTGTGCTACTACTGCAGCAGAAAAGCCCCGTAACTGCAATTTTCATGTTTATACTTGAAGCAAAGTTAAGCTGCTCTGTTACACGTAGAGCAAATACCTTTACCCGAGCTGCAATCTATTTTTAAATTACTGTAAAAAAATGTCTGTTTTTACAAGTTTTGATATTCGGCAGTTGCAGAGCATTCATCGAAACATTCATTGCTATCAATCGTCAATGTGCATTAAGGTATTGACTCTGCAAAGGAACAATTTTCACGTTAAGAACATGCACATGAACTCCACTTCATTTGTCATGTTCCTACCTCCCAGCCTTGAGTGCGGTCTCGGAGGCAAGGCCTGTGCTCTCCTTCATATGGTCCAAAGCGCTCCCCGATGTTTACCCTCCTGCGGCTCCAGATGCCGAAGCCTCCGCCTGGAACTGTGGACTCTCGCAGTTCAAAGTCCAGGGGAATTGTCAAATCTTCTTGTGGTAAAAAGATGCTCTGGTGTTGGAATGACAAGGTGTTATGGGGTGAAGCCTCATCGTCAGAGAGTGGAGGGGACGCTGGGTCCTCTGCCAGGGCCGAAGAAGGCGCAGGATCGCCGTCAGAGCCACATACATCATCTAAGATGTCAGATGGGTAAAGGGCAAACTCATCATCGCCATCACCTGTAAGGAAACAGAAAGAGTCTCCATGTGAGGGTGGTGCTGAGTGATTACCTTGTGATTGTTAGATTACAACAAATTATTGCTGGCAGAGTTTCATTCCTTTGTTAACAAGTTCCTGCAACATTTGCAAAAGCTTCAAATAGGTCTCCTGTCTGCACATTTTTTCAGCTATGGAGGACAAATAAAGCATGCAAAGTGTATATCCATTAACTTGAACTCTTCAAATAAACAGCATCAGGTCATAAGGGTTTGAAACAACACCGTAAAAGAGATGACGAAGCCCTGATTTTGTTTTCTCTGAGCGAGGTAATAAAAGGCAGGACAACAATGACTGGAGCACTTGTTTATAATGTCAGTGTTTTCCTTCTCGTTTCTTATTTCTGATCAATAGCTTAAATAAAACTTGATATGTCAAAAACAGGCTATTGAAGTTAACAACATGGTATGTTTGCCATTCGTTTGAGCCGATGCCAGGGCGGGTAGGCAGGATCTGCTCAGCATTGTGCTGCTCTGACTGTTTTATGTTTCCTTTTCCTGAACTCTTTCTCCACCGCGCAGTGAAAACAGAGGGTAGCAAACTGGGGTTAATTGTGAATAGAGTGAAACAGGACATCGAAGTACGACCCTTGAACCCACACTGGGCTTCTTCAGAGTGGCACACGTGGCTGGTGGAGCTTAATGGGGGAAGAGGGATTGTGTTAGTGGTAACGCGGAGTGCAGGTGGAGTAAAGTGGCACAGTCCTGGGGTCTCTGAGTTGAGAGTGTTTGTCTCTAAAACAGGTAGAAAGAAGTGCAGACGTGACACGCAGAGGGTGAAAGACAAGTTCACATCAAACAGGTCACCAAAACAAGCAAACAGGTGAGTAAGTAAGTCCATGATGAAGCCATCCAGGGTTACAGACTGCCAGCCAGGTGTCACACGGAGAGACAGAGAGACACTCAAAGCCGGAAGCGATTCACAGGAAGCTGCCGCTCCCCCAGCGTGCATCTGAGATGGGTTGTGCCTAACGCAGGCTGACAGGGCAGAGGGAGAGGGGGCTCTGCTAATGAGGCTCCACAAACCCATCCCAGGGCTGAAGAACATTCCTGAAGGGCTGCCTGTGTGACACTGTACCGCTGCGCTGTCAGCCATGGAACCTTTGATCCACACAGATACACACACACACGTCTTGCTCACTGGCCATGAAGTAACCGCGCTTCTGATTGACTGAACGGGTCACTCTGATTGGCCACAGGTGGTCATAAACTAACCTGAGAGATTAACTCAAGACCTCGACAAAATCATTTGGCTGTTTTATGTGCTCTAATCTCAAAAAAACTGCTGTGAACTTTGACATATTACTCAAAGTACAAGATAAGAAAAATGCATTGTGTATAAATATCCTTAAATTATGTGTTACTTCCACTCTGGCGAGTTCAAAAAATAATCTTTTGTGAAACGGACTAAAAAACTGTCAACTACTGCACAAGCAGACCGAGAGCAGTTTTCCTCTGCCAGTTCCTGTCAAAAAGTGCGTGTGCTGTTGCGGGGGGGGGGTCTGCATTGTGTTGAATCAGCTGTGTATTACAAATATCCGTCTATGATATTTGTGTTATGCAGTATTTGTGTGTATTTGTCAAACCAAGATCTACAATGGAAGAATTTCTCATAATCATTCCCTGCAGCAGTACCTGATTGCAGTGTATTTGCGACTATTGTGTTTGACACACACACTGTGTGGGCATGGCGTGTCTGAGGGGAGACTCTTTTAAAGACTTTGTGAGCTGAGCCGGGCATGAAACCCAATGTGGCTCTGGGAGTCAATGTAATGATTTTTAGCACGGAGGCTGTGTAACGCGGTTATGGTCCTGGATGTGAAGCTTGCCATATGGTTGGGGGACAAGAGCTTTTAAAGGTAACTGTATCCCTTCATTGCTGTTTCTCTGCTGACGTCTCCCCCCCTCCTCCTCACACTGGTCTCCAAGTTTATATTTGATTTAGACCAGAAATTGTCCCGGTCCAGTGGACTCAACGAGAGCATTTCAGCCCATAAACATATATGTTTCTGTAGGGTAAACGTTTGGCGAAAGCAAATACGCCATGTTCAGAGTTCTCAAAATTGTGGTTTCATGTGCAGATGATTGATAAGTCAAAGGCCGTAGCTCCGCCTCAACATGTGGGGGCGACAGGGACACTGAACACAGATGATCGGGCTGGTGTGTGTGCGGGTGTGTGTGTGTATTCGCCAAGTTAAAGCAAATAGTCTTTGTTTGTTTGTTCAGTAATGGACATTACTTCATCATTGCAAGCTGACGCCCTTCATCAAAGAGGGAGTGCTAAAAGAATTCTGGGTAGCGAAGGGGAACTCCAGCTGGAAGCAGCATTATGGCTTCAGCTGCATTATTAGCAGAGATGGCACATCATGATAGTGGAATAAAGCAGCTGTAAAAAAAACAAAAAAAAACCAAAACTTTGATGCTGATTTATCTTTAGACAACAAAAAATGATTGAGTGGAAAATAATGAGGGAAACAATATTATCTCCCCATCAAAATCAGTCAGAAACATGTGTGAAAATACATCATAGCATAAACACAGACATGCACACGCACACACAAGCGTATATCCAGTGTATTTAAATGGTTGCACTTGACGCCAAATTCATTAATTTTTATTAAGAGGGAAAACATTTGTTCCCGGGCCCGCTATCTGCATGGGTGGAATGATTTTCACCTCTGCCACGAGGTGTTGGGCGGACTCATACATCACACGATTACCCCGAGCTGCGAGCGGGGCCGCCATCATCAGGGAGTGAATTAAAGATGATAGAAGGAGCTATTAATCACTGTGACAAAGGCCCTAATGGAGGTGTGACCCAGCCACTGCCGACGGGACGGCGAGGGGACGCACCCACGGGACAAATGGATACATATGTTTACAGAGAGAAATAACCTACCTGTGGACACAGTGAACAGCCCCCCCCTCATTTTTTTTCTGCACCACTGTCTGTCTTACTCTCACCTCACTGCTGTCCCTCTAAAATTGGTGTCTCTTTCACTACATTTATCCATTTTACTCTCTGTCATTTAACGTCTCATGATATGTTTTAATGTCTTTTATGTTTAAATCAGGGAAAATTTACTCCACCTTGCTTGTTTTGAATAAAGTTAATCTGTTGGAGATGTTTCAAGTCTTTCACATCACAAAATAAAGGCACTTTAATTAACTTTTCCTCACAAAATGGTAACAAATTTATGCAAAAATAAGAATATACAGCTGAAAACATACTACTCTGGACACAACAGTTGTTTGTTTTAATTCAAGTTCCCTCATTGTATTTCTGGCTTATAGCGCACATGCTAACCAGGCTATAACAATGTGAAGCTCAAGCAAAGGTGAGAACATTAGTCATCCGCTTTGGCTGCACCCAATTCACAGATCACTTCATCTAGCCAGAGAGAGAGAGAGAGAGAGAGAGGTCTAACAGCTGACTGATGGGGTCTTAGATCATGAAATATGGAAATGAACTCCTCACCTTGTGAGAATTGGCCCTCGTGCTTATCAGCAGACATCATTCGTTGCCTGCGATAACAGACAAAAGGGACGGGAGGCTCACCCTTGTACAACAGGTCAAACATAATCACACATGATCCCCTCCATTAGTCATCACATCCAAATTCTACAAAGGCACTCTTCATCATTCTTCTGCCTTTTATTTCTATTTCCATGCTAACAAACCATGAATATGTGTCCGTGCTGCTGAAGCAGTCAAACTCAAGAGGCAAAACAACAGCAGATCTACACATATTCTTCATCCTCCTTACTGCACTGCTGCTAAAACAACTTAGATATTGTTTAAAATATGTGGGAGGGGTTGAGGGGGTATGATTGCTGTTATTGTATATTGATTCATTCGCCTGAATAATGAGGATGCCCTGAGGGGGATGCAGACGCAGACATCTGGGGGAGACGACTCACTGTGACTGAACTCAAAAGAAAACAAAAATAATTATCTTTCATTTGGTTAATTTCAACGCTCTCACAGCAACTGCCAAACAGAAAATGGCTGCTGTTGATTTGCTAAGCGCTGTTAATTACAGTGCATCAGTTTGTGTCTAGATTCCCCCAGCAGGGAGTATAGGAAAGTGTTTGGAGCCTCATGCCCTCGGGAGAGGCAATAAGCTTCCTAATTAACTCTGTCTTTGTGCTTAATGGAGGCCTTAGCGCCGCTTTTGGGGAGTCTTTTGGTCCGCTGGGGTGACTGTGGTACCAAGTGATCCGAACCACAGACACTCATAGCCTTAGGTAGCTGTAAGCCTACAATTGTGGCCTATTGTTAATAATTTGTTTCTCAATATTTGTTTCTTCAAGCAAAGAAATTTAATTGAGTGGAGAAAGAGTGAAATTTCCAAATAAAATGGGGAATTTGCTCATGTTATGTAGGTACTTTTTTCACATTTTTTCTTTCACAAACTGTAAAAATGGACATATTAAAGAAAAGCATTCCAAAATAAAATCAAAGGTCATTATAAATTACCCTTAATATCTAAAATGACAGCATTTTTAAAAGATAAGATGCACTTAAAGTACCACTTTCATGTTAGTGCCTGTTGCTTATCAAACCCTGGGAAACTTACATACCAGCAGAGAAAAAGTGCATCAAATACTTTTTTAAAATTGCGGACAAAACCACTTATCGCTGCATATTCTGCAATTTCATACAAGTATTTTTCATTTTTGTCTAAACATTCATATACTCACAATCAATCACTCATATTGTACAAACTGTTTAAGGACACACACACACACACACAGACACACACGCACACACCAAAGAGTAACAAGAGCAGAACTCTTTACACAGTCCTAATTAATGAGAGCATTGTCTATGTTTTTTCACCCCCGTGTTAGTCAACTGCTCCCCGCTCCAAATGGAAAACACTCCATTAAGGGCTCTGGGCCGAGTTACCAATTAACATCGCACGGTAATCTGAAACTTAGAGCTGGTCCCTCTGTGCACACACACACACAGACACCTAATTAATTAGCATTAGTTGTGATTAATAATGAGGGTCCTTTAATGGTAAATCTGCAGCTCCGATGGCAGGCTGACACAACAAAGGCGTCTGCGTGCCGACAGGATTTATCTGGGGAGCTGCTCGGGGATTTTAACATGTTTCTCACAGGCCTGACAAATGGCCTATTAATTATCTAATGTTGTCTGACAACAGCCGCTTGATAAAGATGTATGTTTGGACAGAGTGAGGAGGGGAAGATGCAGCGGAGAAAAAAGGGAGAGGTGTGTGCATGAGTGGGATAGGCGTTTTGCATAAAAGGAGGAAAAATAAAGTACGTGAGAGAATGAGGGGAGACTTGCACAAATTTATACAATTGCAGGCTACTGAGTGATACATACATGCATACAAATAAAGGAGCACAGAATTTAGCATCCTATCGAAAAAAAATCTCCCTTTCTTTATACATTTGTGTCAACAGACGAATCAATTTGCTTCTACTTCTGTGGTTGTTTGGGATAAAGGATTAACAAACCACATTTAGTCTTAATGAAATGCAAATGAATGAAGTCGTGATGAACACAGAGATGGATGTGCAGCACGCACACACACACACTCACACACGCGCACACACACAGTTTATGTCCTAAAACCACAATCAATATCATCAACGAGGAAGCCTCCAGATCAACCCGACCACTTCATATCATTAACTCTCTAACAACACCGAGCATATGGGCATCTCACCCCCCACCCCCCACCCCCCCACCTCCATCCCTGATTCACTCTCAGTTCTGACTCTAATTTGCAGAGTTTATCTGCTGCCTGTATGTTGACAGGTGTTCCTAAGTGGGATGCCAGTTGCCAAACGATTTTTATGATTGTTTTAGCGCCGCATTTGGCCTAATGAGATAGGATCCCAGTCGGACGCTAACTCAGGCCTGTCAAACGCAAAGCAAACAGAATAACAACCCGGCGCTCACATTGTTTCCACAAGCCATACATCAGGCTGGGGCGTAGAGGGAGGGCCCTCTGAATCACACGCTGACCCCAGGACAGAGAAGATGAGAGGAAAGAGTGGGAGAAAAGGGATAGGGAGAAGTGTGTGTGGGGGGGTTAATAGGAGAGGCGAGAAGCGAGGGGGTGGGGTTTGAGATAGAATTATACCTTAAGTGCATGAAATACAGGTGATCAGGGGACTGTAATGCCACAAGGAACAATATTTTGACCTTATTTAGTTTGACTGATGTTATTATTTAAAAGTAAGGGGAATGAGTGATCCTGAAGTTGGTGCAAGTCTGCATGAGCATGTATGTTTGTGTGTCTCTTTCCTCTGCAGGTAAATTTGTGCTTTGAGAAGAAATTTCTTAACTTCTGCAATGAGAGCTTCTTTTTTTTAATCATATGTTTAAGTACTTGATATATGAGAGTGTATTATGTGCAATAATGAGAGAGACTGTGCCGACAGTGGTCATTTATCCCATCATCTATTCTTTCTTCACTCCTGCTTCTCTCTCTCCTGACTCAGCAGGCCAACATGTCACACATCCTAAGCTTTTTAATTTGTATGTTCTGGTCAACTGTGCAATTCCTTTCATTTGTCTTCCTGTTTCACCATCCGAATCCCTCTATCTTTTCAGTTTGCAACAAAAGTGATATCCCCCTCCTCCAAAGAAAAAGAAAACAAAAACTCTACACCAAATACCACTGAAAGGTGACACAAGAATCTCGAACATCAGTGTGGCGCTGCGTGGTTAGCCACATACTATTACTTAATCAAAAAGTGAAACCAAATGTTTACCGCAAATAGAAACAATACAATACATGTCAATGCAAACATTCATAGATGAACATTCAACCCCCCCCCCTTCTCTTTTCTCTCCCTCTTTTTCGCTTTCATGTCATGGCTAACTGCCATTGGGCTCTAATATAATTATGGCTCACAGTTGTGCACATTTGAGAAATTGATTCCTTTGATGAAATGTGAGCGAGGCAGGTCTGGGCAGAGCAGAGAGAGAGAGACATATATCCAGAGCGGTTGCTGCCAGCCCTGCAACACCCCCCCCACCCCTCCCGCAGCCCTGTGGAAGGCCCCCTGGGTACCAAACCGCCAGCTCAACCCGGCCCAGCCTGTCCCAGTCGTTAAAAGAAATGATAGCATATGTGCTTTGTTTAAGTTTGATGTCTTCATAATGCATTACACAATTAGATGGATTTGACAATTTCCATTATACTTGATAAAATATTTATGTAGGCCTGAGGATGGTAGTTCTTATCAAAGGGGGGCGGATCTGCAGTGCAGATGGGAGCTCTGGTCTGCAGCGAGAAGGCAATCAGTCAGTTAAAGCTGGGCAAAGCTGTAGGCAAATACAAGCTGACTACTTGAAATTCTGTATTTGTAAAATAAAAAATGTTATTCCGTAAGTCATGCAACCAAGCTTGAGCACATTCAAGTGTTTGACATGAATAATCAGGCACATCTGATTGAGATCAGATGCATGACGGGGTAATGTATATCAGTGAATCAATACTCCTTTTCCTACATGTTTGCATTGGGTGCTATACAAACACTGAAGGCTGCAGAAAAGAAAAAAAAAGCCTTGTGGGCACTGAGTGTATTATGCCTTTGGCCGCCCTCCCAACAGAAAAAAATTTCCATCAAAGACAATTTTTGGCGACACAAATTTGCGGCTAAGGCACATTAGCTTTAGATTTGCCTCAGTTGAAACCTGGAAAGCCTGTGTCAACACATACTGTAAACTGGCATCACACACAGGAATACATACTTTATTGTTAGCCCTGCAGCTTAATTTGTCCGGTCAGGGGCTTGGATCACTCTTTATATAACCCACATAACCCAAGTGATGTGCTCACAACATAATATTGTATTTAAGTCCAACTCGAAAACTTTTTCTGCCAATCGACTTGCTCTTTCTTTCCCAACTTTCTGTATCTGATTTGTAAATTCAAAGATAAATGCCAATACAGTGAATAAATCAGATTAATACATTCAAACTGCTCATGCTCAGAGTTTAGCCTCCTCCACTCTTCCTTCCTTCCTCACTCTCTTTCTCTCCTTCTTTTTTTACTCTGGATGTCTCCTTCTTTCTCCCTTTCCTAACCTGTCTCCCTTCCCTCTCTCCCGTTCCCTTCGCACCCTTCTACGAACCTCTCACTGTGCACAGCCACCCCACATCCATCACAGCCCAGAAATTTAAGGAGCCAAATTGGCCTCATCTGTCTCAATGTTGGATGCAGATGGAGTTTCTTCTGCTGAGGGAGGTGCAGTTAGTCACCCCTGCTGCCCCCACCCCTTCAATCTACTGCCTCAAAGCCAAGCCCACGAGCACCAGTCTCAACACTATGGAGCCACGATATGAGGTTGGCTGCCGGGATAAAGAGGGCACAGCGGTGAAGTGACCACTACACTGACCACACACGCTCTCGCCTTCATTCAGCTTTCTCTAAATCCCATTTTTCTTTCTTTCTTTTTTTTGATTTTCCATCTACCCTTCATTCTTGCTCACTCTATTTCTTCTACTCACTCTTGTTTACTCATATTGCCAGCACACACACTCACACACACACACACACAGACACACAAACACCTACACAAACGCAGGGCGGCGGTGGCCACAGCGCAGCCTGCAGTATCGTCTCAAGCAGCCTGGTCAGACCTGGCTCGTTAATAAAGGCCCTAAATGAGGCAGCATGCATAAAACATGAAGCGCCGCGTGCTGCCGTAATGAACTGCTGCTCCATAATTGCATCTCAGAGCCGTAAAATGAAGACAAAATATTTGAAGAGGGATTCTGTCACCTCTCTGCAGACGCAACACTAATCACAGGCGTTCTGCGGGGCCCTCTGGGTCTCCCCTTGACAGAGAGCAAGGGCTAAACGCCCAGGGCGGCGACATTGGCAACACCCTCCAACTAATGGGACATAATTGAATAATTGCTGATTAGAAAATAGGGGGAGAGATAATAGTATAACAGTGTCCAGTGTGTTATCTGAAACGATCCCATTGGGATGGAGAATATGATAATATGGCAGTGGAATGGATAAGAAAAAAGTACATTTGGATTGTACCTACCACGTACTGGGAAATTATTTAGTTGATTTAGGAGCCAGTTTATGTGCCTGAAATTATTGTTAAGGTATAATAGATGAGAGGGCGCTAAAGCCGGAATAAAATATCGTTGTTTGTAGCTGGGAAAGCAGACCGATGAATATTTTAGGATAATTCTGCCAGACAATTTGTCTCAGAATATTAAATTGAACCGGCCAACACAGTCAGTCAAATGTTTAGAATCATGTTGATGTATTGAGAAATAAAAACATAGAAAAGAAAAAGAAAAAGAAATAAACCAAAGAGCAATGTCTAAACACATACAAACTACACACACACACGCACACACACACACACACAAACTACATACACACACACACACACACAGAGTGACAAGCTCAGAGACAGGCAGGTCTCCAGATGAGAGATTGGAGTCCCACCCAGTGGTGTCACCCAGACAGTTAGAGAGTTGCCGTGGTGACAGGGTGGCCGCGGTGACATAATGAAGGTGCTGTGGTTGTCACAGGGGGTCAGTACTGATCACACTACCCATCTGTGGAGGGGTGGGGTTACGGACAGGAATAATGAATCCCACCAATGACAAATGGCCCTAAACTCAGGGCTGAGGCATCTGACAAACTCAAACTCATCACTTGGACACCTTAAACACACACACGGGTGACAATGGACACCACTAGGAACACACACAGATACTCAGCGAAGCTGCAGGGAAACAAACACATTTTTGAGCATGTAAAATCTGTGCATGTGAGAATTAAAATATCTGAATAAATCAGCATGCTTTTGAACGTGTGTATTAACAAGCTTCCGTGTTATTAACAAGCTTCTTTGTGTGAAGGAATTTCAAGATCTTTAAAAACAAGTTTGGCTCTGATTTTACTAAGCTCAGCTTCCTTTCAATGAGTCTTGTTTTCTCACCTCTGACTGCAACTTGAAGCTGTTGAAAAAGAGCCAGTAATTTTAATGTTGATGCACTGCCGTTGCAGGTCAGAGGTTATCAATACGGGCATTGTTTAACATGCACAATGGGCCGACTGGATTCAGAAAACCCCCTCGGAAGCATAAGCATAGCAGAGTGCAGAAAAAAAAACAAAAAAACAACTTCTCTTACAGATTCAACACAGCAGGGCTGGTGCTCCTTTAAAAAGCTGAATTCAATCAGAGGCGATGTCTGCGTATGGTAAAGAAAGAAAAACTAACTATTGGAAAGCAGGAGTATTTTTTAATGTGACAAGCTGACCACCTACTACCAACCTGACATCCTCCATTTAATATTTCTGGATATGAATAGACTTTGTCTGATGGGTTGCTTTCCCACTCTCAGGGTCTGCTTGCCTTGAGCGCTACCACAGCAGCAGGCCAATTCCACCTTAACTTTGTTACAGAACTTGTTACATGCAATAATGTCCTCGGATGCAGAGACTTTCCAAACCACAGTGCGACATGTGGAATAGACCCGAGCATGGAAAGGTCCTGGTGAGGATGTTTTTTTAATGATTGTTGGACGGCTAACATTCAGCCCCCCCCCCCTCGAGCAACAAAATCCCCCTCAGAGCGCTGAAGCTGTTTATGTTATTTGTTATGGATGTCAATTTCCCTTTATTTAGGAGGTGATTTAACCGGGCAATACAGTAGGATTGTGCTCTTGCATGGGGATTGTTGTCTCCTTGTGTAATGTACGACACAGCTCTGCCTGGGCGTCTGGACATAAACAGTGGGGGCCATTGTCAAGACTGAGAGGGGCGTTTAGCTTGAGTGCAGAAAAATCTACCACTCCGAAGTCGTTTGTTAATATCTAAATCTTAAGTTTGTGATTACAGATTCTTTATCGTAGATTTTTAAAATAAATGTTAAAACGTTTTTTTTTTTTTACCCTCATTTCTTTAAATATGTGATAAGATATGAAATTGAATTAAAAGAAAATGTCCTGATGTTTAATGGTAAAGCGCCGTATGTAGACTGGTCACTTAATATATTAACCTTTTGGGATGAAAAATTCTCATTTTAAAAAACTTTTAATATTCTTAAAATTTATCCAACTCACATTAATATTTAGATTATGAAGAACTAGAAACCTTGCAGACTATTTTTTTTTTCTTAACTGAAATTTATGCCTGTAAAAGAATGGGGTGTGTGTGTTGGTGCTTGCATGTGTGTGTGTGCAGAAGAGGGGTAAAAGGGGTGGACATGAATGGAGAGTGACAGCTGCCAAATGACAGTGAGATTGAGGTGGGAATGCAGAAGGACAGTGAGGGAAGGAGAAGAACATGACAGTAACAGCAACTCAGATTAGACTGAAATCACACACATGAATGAACCCACACACGCACACACGGATCCTACAACCGCGTTCAGGGAGCTTGATGGGAAATGCGGTCCTGTGACGAGTGCTCAGTGTGTCATTCAGACAGATGAGACGGATCACAGAAATCCCCCGTTTCTTCTTCCTAATTCAAACAAACAGGGTCTCTAAGCGGAGCCACATGGCCTCTCTTAATGACTGACATTTTGTTTAAGAACCGTCCATAATGACCTGGTTTGAATTTAAATACTTGGTGTTTATTTCACAATGAGCTGCCAATATTCACCAATGAAAAATTCCAAAGTGCTTGAGTGACTTGAGATTGTTGATTTCATGCGTTTTCTCTCTCCTTGGTTTTCCTGTTTTGTACATATCTGGAGTGACAGGACTTCAGAATTAATGACAGACTGCCTGGACATAAACATGTTAAGTAAAAATAAAAGTAAAAACAGATTATCTGGAGATCTCTTAAACTAACATATTTGATATGGCAGTATTTCTCCAAGTGGGTTTAATCCTTGGTATGTTGGACAACAAAATATATTTCTCTATATTTCATAGGTCCTCTGACTGAGCCCACTGAATTAATCTAACCCTGTAATCTTTAAACTATGGCTAATTAATTATATCTGATGAAGTTATGAAGTAAGATGCAAAAAAATGCTTACTTCAGTTCATAATAATAATTAAAGTATAGAAAGCTCACACAATATATACACTTTAAAAATCAGACATTGAACAGGCAATAGGCACATGTCTGAGAGCATGTGCAGGCACTTCTGTACCACCACTGTAGAAAGAAAAACATTTTTAAAAGACCATATTGACTAGGGAAATAAAGCAATTACAAATCAAAACAGCACAAAGACTGAACTTCTTTTGAACCACTTGATACATTGACAATCCGTTAAAAAGGCCCAGAATGGAAAGCATCCCCCAAAGACATCGAAGTGTTGGAGCCAATTAATAATCGCCTCATTTTAACCTGCTGCATGCACTCGTGCAGCCAAAAATCAATCAAGGTCCACTTTTTTCATATTGATGGACTGTGTTGGGTGAAAGAATGCTAACTCTAAACTAACAATGCCACAACCATGTACATAGATGGAAATCAATTGTAATTAAAACTGAACAAGTGTTCCGCTTTATACACTCAAAGAGTGCATTGGTCATTAAATACATTTTCATCAGTTATCAGTTAAAGGTTTTAAATGACGTCCACGGCTTCTGCCTCCTTTGGGATAGCACTCAGTGCTTCCACACTTGTGTTGCAAATTTAGCCGTGCTTGCCGTGCAATCAAACGGCAGCCAAATTAAGTATCAAACAATTTAATGTTATGTGTCACTCTCCAAAGCGATCTGTATTAGAAGCACTTAATTAAACTTTCAAATTCAAATGTACTAATCAGTTTGCAGCAGAGTGGGCGCTTGTTTTTCCCACATGAAACGCCACGGCTGGCCGGCGCGGCCCAATGCCTGCTCATTAACATGAAGGTGTGATTTGCATTTCCTGATGGACTGTTCCAGTTTTTAATATCCCTCTTTCTGCTCTTACATCAATCATGGAAAAAGGAGGCCACCATAGGCCACTATTAACCCTCCAAATCTGCCACAAAACAAATATTACAAGAGTTCACTAATTTGGAGATCAAAAAGCCACTTGTCCATTATATAATTGAAATGAAGGTGGAGTGTTGCACTTCTGAAGAGCTCTATAATTACCAGCTGTTAATTGCACACTTGTGGTGTCTCACTTTTAATTAAAAAGAGCGGCTCGTTGCTGGACGATAAGCAACGGTGGACAGGCAGCGGTTTAATCAACAAAGCTAGAGGAATTTGTTTCTGCTGTGGCCAGCAGCGGGCTGGAGAAATCTTCAAATAACCCAGGGAGATTAAAACGTGTCCATTAGGACCAGTCAGGTTTTATTTGGGGTGGCAGGAGCGAGGTGCATTTGAAGTCGTCCCGCTGCAGAGTCCTCGGCGAAGCACGGCTGGGGGTGTGGGTCTAATCAGCCCGCTGCTGGCCCTGAGCGCTCAAGTGGAGGAATTGGACCCCGCTGGTGGTGAGAGAAGGAAGGGAGGAAAAGAGGGAGTAAAGGATGAAGGGAGGGAGGGAGAGAGGGAGGGAGGGAGTGGGGAAGAAACAGCAGCCCCATCACTCTCCCTTTCCTCTTCTCTCACTTTCTCTTTTCCTGTCCAAGCCTGTTACTTGACTTTGTTTTGTGACTGGTGTGACGACGAGCCAAAAAAAAAAAAGTCTTTTAAACTATACGCCTTGCTTCTCGAATCGGCCGTTTGCTTCGCACATTAGTCACTGAAAGACAGCCTGGCAATCTATACAAGCATGAGATATCTTGCAGGATGTGTCAGTGCCCTTAGACAATACACAAACAGCCTCAGGTCCCTTCTGGACAAACCGGAGAAAGCCCTTCCACCTATTTCAGGACCTATTGAACCATGGCAGCGCAGTGTAAACCGAGAAGAATAAAAAGCAACTTCTGTACTTGATGGTCCCAACATGTGGCTATAACTCACACAATGTTTATATGAAACAGACAGTTACCTTGGTCAGCAACTCTGGGCTGCTGCCAGGCCTCCAAAGGCTCTCGTTGCACCAGTCGCATACAGTACATGACTACCAGAGTGTGATAACCTCATCCACCCTTTCTATGACCCCTCCGCTCCCTTGCTGATAAAACTGTCTGCCAGGAAGTGTCCTTCACTACGCTTCCTCCCTCTCATGCTCAATCAACACCTGTCACCACAGCAATCAGTGCCACGATGTGAGCACACCGCCCCGAAGAAGAAGAAGAAGCTACAGCGCTCCCTGCACATCCAACACACAGCGATTCCCTCATAATTCTTATTGCTTCCAAGATAAACATTTAATTAGTCTATACATAAAATTCCATGCTGGCTCAGATTATATGCGTAGATCCAAGAAGTAATAACAGAATCACTAGGGGCTTCCCAGACCCCCTGAGTGTCGCAACTCTTTTAGATAAAGCGCTCTGGGTTTATCTAAGGAAACAGTCGCTGGGGCGAGGATGGTCTGGCCTCACTGACAGATTAGTCCAGCCCAGGCCCACTTCCTGCCTGCTGAGGACACTAATTAGAAGGAAGGACTGACACCACAATAAGAGCTGACAGTTGAGTGCACTTAGTACGGCTTCACACAATCCACCGCTGTATTAGTACAGCAGCCACGCCAAACGATAAATTTCATCACATTAGCTCACGCTTATCTGATGTGACAAAAGTTAACCTGGATGTTGTTTGGACAGAAAAGTACAAGGGCAGTTCTGAGGAAACTGTGAGGGTGCTGATTTATCAGTGGAAGTATGCGAAAGGGTTTTTATTTGATATTTTATCAACCTCAATGCCCCCACCATCTCTCTCTCTCTCTCTCTCTCTCTCTCTCTGGCCCCCGCCCTCCCTCCACCCCCTTTCAAAACACACACACCGAAGGAGACAAAAGTCATTGTGAGCCTGACCAGTTCCCAGTGTTAATGACATCCTGTTTACAAACACGTTGAACGGTGTCGCAGGGGTCATGGTCACTCACACCCTCACACTCTATCTGTCTGAGTCTTACACCTTATCCCTCTATTCAAACGACCTTTGACCTTATTTAAGGTTTTTGATTTAGCTGAAAACTCAAAATGGATGTAGCTCGATTAGCAACGTCGTGCTGCAACAACAGGAATCAGAAGCATGTTAAAGCATTAAACACGATGTAGAAAAAGCATCTGCACACACTCATACACACGCACACGCACATACACACACACACACAAACTATAGCTATTATTATAATCCCAAAATCACCCGATGAAGGAAAAATGTGCTTCAACCCAAAGGGCAAATTTACAGTACAGTTACACGAACGCGTGTAATAGGCTGAGCTGTTTTACAACACCAGCATGAGCTGAGCTATTGTTTTATTTCGAGAGGTGCTGGCTGTTATTGGATTGTTTTACACTAACTGGGAGAATTTTATTCCAGTGGAGCTCTGTGTGGTGTGGAGTGTGTTTCACTAAGTGGGAAAAAGAAGAAGGGAAAGAGCGAGAAAGATGTGTGTGTGTGTGTGTGTGTGTGTGTGTGCATGTGTGTGGCACTTTTAAGCTTTTGCAACATTGTTGGGGGTGTGTGTGTTGTGGCTGCTTAGCTTCTGTTGGTGTTTATTCATCAGAAAGCTAATGTCTCCCCCACTGAGGGCCAGCAGGTTGTCCTCAGGTACAGGTGGCCGCTTTGCACGCTAACCTAACGCTACGCTACAAGCATTTTTGAAACTAAATATTTGATGTTTCCCTTTAACTTGTAACAAGAATTACGAGTTTTAAAATGAAGTTGTCAGGACACCTGGTCAGTGCATTGTAATTTTCTACATGACCTCACATGATGGAGCTCTTTTTATTCACTTTACATTACATACTTGCATATGCTTCATCCATTTCCCTGTTTCTGTGTCTGTCTGTGCGGAGAAACATGCTAGAATGTGAGAGTAGAAGAGCGGGCATTTTCTGGGGCTCTCTGTGGCTGTGCCAGCGGGCGGAGCAGTACGTCAGCGTGGGTCGAGCGCCACAATGTGCCTGTCAGTCTGTGGGACGTCCCAAAGGAGAAGGGCAAGAGGCAGCCCCCACCAACCTTGCCCATCCATCATCGTGACACTGCAAGCTGCAGTCATGGGAAACCCACCACTGGCTGGTCGCTCTGGACCAGAGCTTGGAGGGGTGGTGGGGAGACGGGACTCGCCATCCATTGAAAACACATTGTTCTGTTTATTATAACTAGTTAATGAGGTTGAAGTGAAGTCTTGCTTTGTTTTTCAAACACTACCAGAGGGGATTTGGAGGCAGACAGCCCTGTTGCTGGGTTCAGGCAAAGCATCTCATAAGGGCCTGGGTGTTTTATAATGGATGTCTATAGATTTTATGAGAGTGGAGTTGGCCATGTTAGGAGTGAGATCCTTGGTTCTTGTAAAAATGAATAGTTTTTAGGGCTTTTCTCCATATGCTGAGCTCAGACTCTGAAAAACCTTTTCCTTTCAGCTTCCAGTTTCTTCTTCTTCTTTTTCTTAAACCACTTCATTCGTCGGCACTTCGGTCCACAAGTCTTGTTTTAGACTCAACAGCCAACATCAACAACAGACAATTATTTAACAATAGTGGCCAGCGACTGTGTATTCCTGTGTCAATCTTCGAATCAACAAAAACAAAACCAAATATGTGTTTAGGAAGAAGAGAAAATGAAAGAGAAGTCACATCCTTTGTCAGTGGGAACAGGCGTTTGTGATCTATGGGCGATGTATTTTTACAAAGCAAAAACAAAAGGCATAAAAAAAGGGAAAGAAACAAGAAGAGACTGTTTTACTAAAAGTTGGGAAAAGAAGAAAAGTAGCGTGCGTTAGCAGCATCAGCGGTTTGTGGAGCCAGAGGCCCCCCTGCCTCTCTGTCTGGTGGAGATATGAGAGAGGGCCCACTCCCTGTCCGGCCGCAGCAGGGGCCTCGGCTGCCCGCTGACATGCCTACTTTAATTGTTTGTATAAAATCACTTGCACTTTAACTCAAGATGCTATCTGCCCATCGTTAAGCTCTTTTACAGCGGTGAGTGTGCGCTGCTTAAAGGTGGAACACCCTAAAGTGACACACAGATATCACCGCATGCCTCACCCGAGTCACAGACAGTGAGGTGTGTGCATGTACGCAGATCTGGAGTCAGATTAAACAAACCCACACATACAATGGAGTCCTGTATTGGTCTGGCTGTTGGTGGAGTGGACAGACGGGCAAATCGGACTCTACCCCGCCCTGACTGCAGGCCACCCGTCAGTAACCAGGCACAGCGCACCACCAGCTACACCACTAGCTGTTTGCTTTAGGAAGGTGGCTCAAAGCCAATTAAAATACACTAAGAGCTGTGTCCGACTTGTGTTTGGAAAGATAATACGCGTCCAGGAGTCCAGTCAACACGGTGTGAGTGAGTAAGCAAAGGGAAGCACTCTGCATCATTGTCTCAGAATGCAGGGCGTCATTATTGCACTTTATGCTAAAGCAGAAAAACAGGCAAGTACTTGCTTCCACTTTTTATGCCTTGGAGAAGGAAAAATATTATCTTTGATTTTATGGTTCAGCAGATGTTGGTGCTGCTTTAAAAATATCTAGGTGTGCATTATGCAATGAACAGGTATCACTTTTAAAAGTGAAAACTAAAACATTGGCATAATTAACACCATATTTCTTCTAAAATACGTTAAAAGTGTGACTGAAAACATTAATCATCAAAAATTAGTAGCCTAATACACAAATGTGAAACATATGGACTTACCATTAAATGCGAAAATACACACAGAGACAGACAATATGCAGGAAAAGAGTGAGTAACACACACACACACACACACACACACACACACACACACACAGATGTAGAGGGCAGAGGGTGCTGATATGAATGGTGGTGAGTGGTGAGCAGAGACGGGAGCTCCATGTCTGTTCAGTGTGTTTTAAGAGTGTTTAAATGAGTGAAAAGTCAGTTATGGCTTCCAGATGGGGGCCGGTTTGATCCGGATCATTCTGACAGGCCTGGACTTTGATGTGCTGCTGCCTATTACTGACATTACAGGGAGACAGGCATATTTCTCCCTAATCACTTCCAACTCGAACGGCCTGCACCGGCTGGCCACACCAAAACTGTGTGTGTATGTGTCCGTGTTTTAATGCCAGTGTGTGCATACGTGCATGAGACTACATGCACATGTGTGTTTTTTGAGGAAGAGTGCATGCATTTGTTTTGCTTTATAAAAAGGCTACGTGTGCCCGGTGACATCTACTGCAGGCTGTATTGTGTTCGAGTCTGCAGACGTATACTTGTCTCATGTGAAATGAGTAGAAAAATTTTCAGCGTTCATAGCAGAGCCTGCGGTGACCCAGCATGTCTGCGTTTGTGCTCAGGTTGTATTTTAACCTGATTCTGGATGTCCTCCTGACATTTCATCATAAACCCTCCGTTTCTAATGAAAAGCAAAAAAGGAGAGGACAAGGAGAGGAGAGGAGAGTATAATGGCTTCATTTATGCTGAGGGGAGAATTCCCTCAGAAACATCCATCTTGTCCGGCAGGTTAAATATAGTCCAGACAGACATACAGAAGGGAATAATTCCTCCACTTCCCTCTCCACCCACACTCCCCAGTAAGCCCGGTGGAAGTCATTTCTCAGTGACCACAGAGGAGGAGGACCAAAGGGGAAAAGGAGCGCCACTCTGCTCCTCACTAATCACTCTGTGACCCCGAGACCACCCCTCCGCTACCCCCCTCGCAAGTCTCCTCTTTTCCCTCTCCTCCTCGTCCTTTTTTTGAGGAGGGAGGGGGAAGGGGGGTGCTGTGGAGAGGGATGAAGAGTGGAAGAGTGTATCAGGCCGAAGTTTCCCTCTTTATCTCCCAAAGGCAGGGGAATGCCAAGGGGCCGGCGCTTTGGAATCCGCTTTTTTGTCTGTCTCTTGGGGAGAGCTGGGCTGAGTCCACTTGGAGTAGCACAGGGAGGTATTCAGAGCAAAGTCTGGAGGGCCCTTCAGCAGACAATGGTGAAGCCCGGGGACAAAGTGAGTCCTTGATGAGGGATCTGTGGAGAGGTGCAGGTGTCTGAGGTGAAGAACAGTCTCTCAGGCCTGACCCACTTATCTTCAGCAGCTTCTCTCCTCTCTTTTTCTCTTCTTCTTTTCAACTGTTGCCATCCCCGATCACATTCCTCCAAACAACAGCTTCTCCATGTTCTTAAAATGTTCATAAAAAAAAAAAAAATTGGGCATACACCTAACTTTGCTATGCTAAAAATGCCACAAATGTCTGCCTAACCTATACATGAAATTTGGCACAAGAACCTTGGTCTATTCATGCCAGGGAGGGAGACAGGAAAAGGCCTTTGACCCCAGGGCTTCTCTCTAAATTCCTGGTAATTGCACTCCATCATACTCTGTGCCGGAAATAGCAAACATCTAAATAAACCCTGTCAAACCATGTTGTCCATCTGCCGGCAGATAAGATGAAGAAAATAAGCCATGTTCCATAAACACAAACATAGGAGATCACAAATCAATGGTCACAGTCTCCACAACCATAAATTAGCCTTGGGACCATTTTTAGCATTCAAGTCCAACAGGGAGAGGACAGTGAAAGGAGAGGACAACCCGCTCTTTAAAATCTCATCACTGCTGTCACTGTGGGCTCTGCACCATGAAACAACACTGGGATAACATCTACAAGAGCTGGAGAGAGACAACAACACAGATGTGACCACTAAAATGCCCGATGGCAGGGCTGGGTTACCAAGCAGCAGTGAAGACCTCAATGAAGCACAAGAGAGAGGGAGGGAGAACAAGTCATAGCCCCCTAGTGGAAAAGTTTCAACAAGCTCTCTTTGCATATCCAAAAGAAGGGAGATTTCTGCTAATTTAAGAGACTTTTCTCATAAGAAAGTTGAATTTCAAGTGTGTTCTTTGGGGAAAATGTAGTCTTTGTTCTCTGTGAAAATGCAGAGTGATGTGCAGAGATGCACGTTTGACTTGGGGGTTGCACATCAAAAAGTCGATAAGAAGGGAAAATGAATTACTGTTTTGTTTACAATCTTTTCTCTTTAAATTATGCTTTAACTGTCTTGACATGTTGTGGAATATCTCATGCAGGATAACAAATGAATCCCTCAGACCTTCATTCTGCAATGCTTTCCCTTTATATTACATGGATAAGAGCCTCTGGGAGGACATTACCTTTGTACAGGAGCTCTTGCAACATGAAATGACAAATCGACAATAGCATCACACTGGGCTCTCAGGAGCCAGCTATGTGCATTATGTGACTCTTGCTCTCCTGGATGGAACATGCAGGGCCTCTGAAATTCCACAACTAGATTTATCTTGTTTTCCCAACTTATTTTCATATCTATTTCCTTTTTCTTTGTGAATTAGGCAGTAAATAAAGCCACGGGGCCTTGTGCATAGTGAAATCAGCTGGAATTGCCACATTAAAGAATGCAGGCGAGGTATAGCCGGAGCCATCCTCCTGGATTTGGCCAAATTCAGCTGATGCAAAACAAGGAATTAATTTGAGGGGAGCGGCTTGCGTGCTGAGCTTGGCGCTCTGACAAAGATGAATGGCATCATTCCAAGCGAATGGTAATTTCACTTTTTGTGACAGTGCTTTAGAGCAAAAGCGACTCGGGACGCACAAAGCATTTGCAATCCCATTGAGGGTCCTTGGTACCTGCCTATCAGACACTGCACATTGTTTACCAATCATCTGATATTGATTGGTTTCAGACTAAAGTTTGAAGATGAATTAAAGTGGGAGAAGGTTAAGTCCTAACCTTGAAAGATTTAGTGTCTATTCAGCCCGCGTGTAGGACTCTCCTCAGCTCACTCGGAGAATAGAGAACTTTTAAATTCAATAGGGGGTGGGAGACACAAAACGTGTCACATTCACCAAGTGAATCCACTGGAAGAAACGCAGAAGAACACCCAAAAAGCATAATCTTTCTCCCCAGTTGATAGAAATGGTAATTGCATGTGTGGGATAATACTTTGAAGCCAAGGCCTCGGTCGGACAGACCGCCTATTTAGGTTAAAAAAGGGGCAACAAAACAGCTCCTTCTTAACGCTTTTGTTCACTTCTCCACTCTTTTAAATGTTTACTGAAAAAGAACCTTCAAATCCACTCTCCATCTCCTGCACAATGTGGCACCTATCACTCTTGGGTGCATGGTCACATTGTGTTGTGTGAATCATTGATATGTAGCGATCATTCCCATGAATCATTTTCTATTTAACATTCAAATTCTCAGGAATCCGATTTTCATCCTCTTGAGATAGACAAAAACATTTTGTGAGATAAAGGACATTATTTGAATACTGTTACTTTGTTACGCAACAGACTGCATGGAAATACTGGAGAATATCAGCAGCGTGGTAAACACTATAGTCAAACTGAAACTAAATCTAAACTGTCTCACTACTTTGTTGTTCTGCCTCATCTTTCCACGGTACTTTGAGGCTCTTGAAGCAAACAAATGATAGAGCGCCACAGGACACCTGGAGCTTCCATTTTAACATGCTGCAGAAGTGATGTTCCGACTATTTGACATTCATATTTTGACATTTTCACAGAGCCTGAGAGCATGCTTGAACAAGGGCCGGCTCCCTTCAGCTTGTCGGGATGTACCATCTCTCAGCGTGGCGTTGGAGCTCTAAATGGACCACTGGGACACCCGTCACAGCTGGGCCACACCACTTAACATCCCCCTCCCATCCCCTTCCAGCCGACAAGCCCTTTGGTCTACTCCAAGGCTCTCCAGCCCACTCGACCTCCCGACACGGCACAGAATAGGCACAGGCAGCACTAACACCACAAGATGCCCAGGTCAGAGTTCACAGTAAGAGAGTGGATGCGTGCTCGTGGTCTCACAGTGAGCTCATGAGGTGAATCACTCTGTCACGTATTGAACATCCCTTTACCGACAAACACAACTAGAAAATAAAAAACCCGTGCAGGAGGAACAAACTCTAAAATATCTGTATTCAGAGACGTGATAACACACTTGTAAATATTGCATTTACAAAGAGCTCTGCTGTGTTTCTGTATGTTACACTGCCTGTGTCAGTGCAGCAGTGCCACTGCAGACAGGAAGTGGACAGAGCTTTCGGGTTTGAGGGGCTGCTGAGGATGCAGGTGTGTCCGTCATGACCAAGAGACAGACGAGCGGAGCACATGGAGGCCGGCAGAACAGGACAGCAGGGCTCAAGGTCTGATGGCTTCTGTAAATCATCCAGAAACTAATATATGGACCCACTGGGGGGAAAACCCATGCCAGCCGTACCAAAGCAGTGGCAGGGATCATGGCAGATGTTCCATAGTTCAACAAGTGGAGCATTGTGGCAATACTTACAAAGCTAATGCTCCATTGAGAAGAATCAGTTAAATAAACGGACTGGTTGTAGGAAACTCTACAAACAAAAAGCATTACAATAAACAGAAGCCTCTTCTTTATGTTCCCAAACTCTTGTTAATAACACATGACTAGACCTAATTAAAGACGCTGATTTTTCTTTATTTAAAGTCACTTCTTCACATTGTGGTCATGTAAAGACATGAAATTGTACTCATAAGTCTGCCCAAGAAACCTATACTTTTTTCCCCATACATGCTATGATAATGTAAGAGCACACACAAACACACACACACACACATGCATACATACATACACAGAGGCCTCGGGGCTTAGCTAACCCTCCCAGCCTGGCCGGCCCTCAGCCCTGAATGCGAGCAGCACTTAAACTTTCCCCTTTTCAAACAGCGGAGCACAAAGAGAGGACCACATCAGTAGCCTGCTGATCATCCCCACAGACGGCTGAGCGCGGACAACAGGCAGGTCCCTGGGCGAGTCCCCCCCCCACACACACACATAATGTCCCCACGTCCCCCCATCACGCTAGCACTGAGGCTCAGGCCCCGTATGCCACGTATACGGCACTCCCCTCTCATGTGAGACTAGATAAATGACAATTCTTTCGAGAGAGGCAGTTAGAAGGAGTTGGAGCGGTTTGAGGCGAGGGGTGGGACAGGGGGGCCCGGTGCTGCAGCTGTCTCCCACTGGCCACGTCCACCCCTTGAATCCCCTAGCCACCCACCACCACCACCACCACCACAACCACCCCCAGCAGCAGGTTTCTCCCTACAGAGGCAAAAAAAAAAAAAAAAAAAAACACGCTTCATTACGTCCTCTCTCCCCAGAGCAGCTAGGGGCCTTTCAGTGCAGATAAGCCTCTTAGACATGAAGTAGCGCTCAGAGCAGCATTTGAGTGACAGCAGGAAGGTTTAGCCATTCAGTGGACAATGCTCACATTCTCTGGCTTTAATCTAGGAGGCGGACAATGATCTGTTTTTTAAGGCCTCATCTCTGCTTTTCCCACAGCAGTAGGTGACTGGCACAAGGAAGAGAAAAAGAGACAGAGCGGGTCTGAGGGCCGGCTGGGAGAGCACACCGCTATCTCCCAAGGCCTCGTGTTTCCTCGACGGCTTAGACTGAGGTGGGGACAAGAGGGAGCGAGGTGAAGGAGAGGAGAGGAGGGGAGGGGGAGTAAAGTTGACGGAAGGCAAAGGGCATCAATCACGCACACACGCACGCACACACACACACACACACACGCACGCACACACACGGACGGGCACACAAACAATCAGTCGGTGATGGTTGAGTGCGTCTGTGTGACAGACAGGCAGGTGAGAGGCCTGGTGGTGACGTGGCTTAGTGTAGAGCTTTGTCATTCTTATCTGCTCTGACCACTGACATCCATCCATGCTCAGCCATTGTGTGTGCCTCCATGATATATTTATACAAACCCTAATGCATGAGCGACTGGGGGGAAAAAAAGAAGCTAGACAGGATGAAAAGACACACAAACAAAATCATTTGTTTTGATTTCATGATACAATGTAACCTCTGCTGCCTTTTGGACCCGAACGTGCTTTGATGACAAAGCATTGTATAATCAATGTCAGCCTTTTATGAAATTGAGAAGACCTGATTCTGATTCTTAATCATGTGAATCTGGATAATAAAAAAGGATTTATTCGACTAGTTCAGTGTAATGCACGCCAGCTGCCGTGGAGTTTATGTTTTAATCACAAATGTTAAGAGTGGTGTGAAATAAACCAATCTAACGGCTTTTCACATGAAAAAACATTCAGAACTGAAAAACAAAAACAAAAGACCTGATAAAAGTTGCATATAAATCGTTCGCAGTCGGTTAAGTTGTCATAAACTGAAGATATGCCTAAGTGTGATTTACAAAACAGAAAATTTGTATTTAGAGATACAGTCTGCACTGTCTCCAGAGCCCTGATATTATTATCCATGAGGTGTCTACATGTACCGCAGGGACTTTTTTGGCCTTCTATCTATGGAAAAGATCTATCCAAGAAAGTATTGAGGGCCAACATGAACAAATAATGTAAGAGGGGACGACGCAGTGTCACTTTGCCAAAGAGCTCGGTGGATTATTTTGGAACCACCTCACACTTCAGACCGGTTTGTTTTGCTCTGTGGAGAGTATAAACATCCAAACCTCATCTACAATAAACAGACACTGTGTAATACTGAGAGAGAGAGGTATTCATTTAGACGAGTGTGTGTTCGTGTGTGCGCGTGTGTGTTAACAGGATGCTAACATACGGACACATGTTCTTCAGGAGACACGGCCGTAAAAAAACCCCTTCAATGTTTGACTGAAGTGTCAATCTCTGGGCTACTTATTACTCTAATTGGATTATTACTACAGTTTAGCTCCCAGTTTTTAAACATGGCTGTGCCAGTAACTCAAGCTGGTGACTGTGTGAAGAAGGAAAATAAAAGGAGAGAAAAAAAAAATCAAGAATAAGTCTGAAATAACACCTGGAAGTATTTTTTATATTTATAACATATAAACTGTGCTCCTTACTTTTTTTTGTCAGTGATGTAGTCACTTTTAAAACTGTTCAAATGTCAAAAACGTAAATCAAAAGCCCCTCAATTTCTTTAAATGTGTATTTATGAAAGCATAATAAGCCTGTAAGTCTAAATAATAAAAAACTTGACCTTATCAATGTAATATGAGCCAGCATTTTACTGACGGAAGAATGGAGATGCTAGCTGCTGTGTGTGGAGATGGAGAGTGGCAGGAAGCACATAAAGCAGCCAAGAGACGGGGATGAACTTTGGCCTTCTCTAAACACCTCCATATTTGCCTGTACACCCCTCAAATTCTGACATCCACATACTTTCCTTCCCTCTTTGTGTTACACGTTTCTACTGTTGCATAAAACCTTAGTGGGGGAATGCATAAAACAGCCCAGTATGGATTTGACAGTCATACATTTTTTCAGATTACACAGTGGGCTTTTGGAGCTGATTTTACAAGATGTCGGGTTAAGGATTTCAAGTCAGAATTCAAGTGAGAACATCACTAAAAAACTCAGCAGTGAGACAGTATGAATGTGCATGCAGGCTCGTACAGAAACTCAGACCTACACACACACACACACGCACACACACACACACACACACACACGCAAACACTGAGACACAAATCCTTAACAGCCACCCGGCATGTCCTCAGCACCTCACTCTTACATGCCTCCGCTCTCTTTACAGCTTCACTCCCATTAATCTCGAACACCTCATCACAGTCCCTGCACCTCGACCCCAAAGATCTCATATCCTCCACACACCTTTACCTCCTCTCTGGGCTCAGATACAGCTCTGAAATCCCACCACTAATAACTCCCATGCATGTTCTGTACCATTGGACTCGTTAACAATTCCACCTGCCATTAACTATGACACTTTTTATAATCCAAGATCCATAGTTTTGTCCTTTTTGAGATGTGGAAAGACAAACTTTTGTTGACTTTTTCTGTACTTTTACATTTCTTCCCTATTTTATTTGCATTAACTTTACTCTTACTGAATATAAGGCTTGCTGGCTACTGAGACACCTAGTGTGTGAGCGTGCATCATAATACTAACATGACTTGACAAGGGAATACAGAAAAACACATGTTAACAGCACACACACTTGTAAGAAACAGACATGGTCATTTAGGAATTGGCAGATCATCTAGCAGAAATGCAAAGAAAAAAGATCTGCTTATGTCTAAAATAGCAATACCGGCAACTCCATGCAAGTGTTTATAGGAAAAGCAAAGTAAAAGAGGAAAAGAAAGAGTCACTTAAGAAGTGAGATAGACATATCAGAGGACAGACAGACAGACAGACAGACAGATTGGGCAATTAGACAAACACACAGACACAGATCGTTCCATTACACAGAGAGGCTGACATGGCGGCCACTGAGACAATGGGCCCCTTCACTATGCTACTAAGTGTTTATGTCCCACGTCAGTCTGCATCACCAGTGTCCCCTTGACTGCTCCCAGCTGACGCCCCAAAACACACACACACACACACAGACACCTCTCTGACCTCCAGGGTTGAACTTGAACATGCACACACGCCTGCTTTGCTTTCTGTCACATGTCAGCGTATCATGTCCCGCTCAGGCACGCAGTCTCAACACTGTAGGTTGTGTGTGCATGTGTGCGTGTGTGTGTGTGTGTGTGTGTCCGAGCTGGAGAGGATGAATGAATGAATGGGCTTCTGTTGGACTGCTCCTAATGACTTTATTTAGAGATGTTGTGTTTAACGTCAGGAAACACCAGTCATGTATGCCGCCAGCAGCATCTGTGGTGAATGCAGTGTGAGACTCATAGGCCCTCATCCCCAGAGTCCCCCCCCCTTACATGCACACATACACGCATACACACACAAACACAAGCCAACAAACCACAATTTCCCATTTCTGACTGCGCTGTATTGATCTGGGTTGCAGGTATGAAACGGAGTAGACCGGGCAAAGACACAAAGACAATAAATTTTATCTTGCTCTCATTTTTTTCTTCTCTTATTTCCTCCTTAAATCACATCAGACTTCTTCATTATCTTGCTTTTTCTATACCTCTCATCCCCCTTCTTCCTCTCCTCAATTCCCTCCCCCTGCTTTTTTGATACCAGTGCATAAAACACACCAAAAGTTTTCACTGGAGCTGGGTAATGAGGCAGACCTTTGACCCTGCCTTGATGACTTCCATACCTGTGCATGTGCAAGAATACGTTCTGTTGTGTGTGTGTAAGTGGGTGTGTGTGTGTGTGTGTGTGTGTGTGTGTGTCTGCAGCTGGCAGCTGACAGCGACATGACTAATGAGGGCTCGGGACAGAAATAATAGGTGGGAATTATAACACAAAAAAGGTACAAGCGCAAAGGAAAAGGAAGAACAAATGACAGAGCAAATGGACAAGAGGAGAGGATGATAAAGGAAGGAAAACAGAGGAAGAAAGAAGCACTTAGATTTAGAGGGAGGTTTGAATCATTAAAAAACTTTGGCTGAGACAACAACAGGGGACAAGAGACAAGAAGTTTGCAATGTTGTAAATCAACAAATCGAGTAAAAGTTGGACCAGAGTTTCACACTACTGACAATAATTCTGCATAGAAGAGTGAAAACAGCTTATGTTGGGTTCACTATTAACTCACTCAGGGGTTAAAATAATTATCTGTAGAAAAAACCTTTAGTTACAGAGACTCTGCAACAGTAGATTGTGGTAGAAATATACAGAAGTAACATCTACGAATCTTTATCATAATCACACATTGTCACATTAGGAATTTTAAATGGAAACAGAAATTCTTTTTATTTATCCTTCAAAATATTCATCTCTAGTCTAAAAGGAGGATTGGAACTTTTTTTTAAAAAAAATCATCTCTAAAGTAACAACACTGGAACAACACTATATATAATTATTCTTTGTATGTGTATGCAATATTAAAGGTCCAGTTCACCATCCAGCTGTTCGAGATTGTGGACCAAATGATGAATCTCTAAATGAAAATGGAATCACAAAAAAGTTTCCTAAATCAAAAGGCTTGGATGTAAAAAGACAATCCAAGACACTCAGACCCTGCAGCAGAAACCAGAGTTTGTGGAGCAGCACGACCTGGACAGCACATTTGGGTGTCTGGCAACACCAGCCTACAACTGTCACACTCAGGGTGAAAGGTCATCATGTGTAGACAGAGCAGAACTTCCTAATTATACATGATAAATGTAATCACACACAGGAAGCATTTTCTCTCCACAATTTACTGGCTTAACCTTGTCACATGTGCCAAGTTGGTGAGGAAATTGGAGGCAAAACGGTGTGTAAGTGTTAAATCTCAAACATTAGAGTATCCGTTAGACTTTACAGCATGTATATAAAAGTAGAAGCAAGAATAGGCAAAAATTCTACACTAACCAGTGTTCTAGTTTTGTTTTATGGAGCTTTTTGTGCTTTAAAAGTCTGGAACGCCATTAATAAGGACCAGACAAACCAGAGGAAACTTTTCCATCAGGCTGTGTGTTGTGATAATGATGCTATCTGGCTACGACAGAGCTCTTCAGTGAACCCTCTGCTCCCGCTGGATCAGATCGGGGCCCTTAATGGCTGACTGCAGTCAGAGGGTCTCGACCCAGGGGCCCAAAAGGCGGCGCCATGAGAGAAGCGAGACAGATGGACAAATAGACAGATAGACATTCAGACAGACATCCTGTCTTGGAGCACAAATAGATACAACAATTAAGTCAGGTCTGGTCATTTTCATTTCACTGACCTTCGCCCCTCAACTCCTACACATGTAAGGAGACAAATTACTACTGCAGTTGGATTTGACCAACAACTCCTGTGCAGGACGACATGCAATGTGAAGGCTTGGACAGGGGACATAAATCATACCTGTATTTGATCTCTGGGGCCCAAGACGGGCTGACGGTGTGACAGCTAGCATGCGCCCTATGTCTCTGAACCCTCAAGGGGCTGAAATGGGTCACTTGTTTTGCAGGGCCAGTCTTATTTTCAGTGGTGTGTAAATCTGGGAACAATATGGGGTGAGTTTTGCCTTAAATGTGAGTTTGAATAATCACAAAGTAAGTCAGGTTTAAAATTGAATGAAAACTTAAGGTAAGAGAGGCAATTCACACAACATATTGTAGCAGTGTCTTATCAACAAGACTGTGGCTAAATATTACTGATCTACTAGTTTGGAAAAGTCACCACTCAAACATAAATAAGATGAAATATGCAGACACGTGTCTCATTTTATAGATGTTAAAAAGCAGATGTTTTATCTGACAATGTCTCGGAACTGTCGGTCAAACTGAATGATGGCTTCGTGGTGCCTTAATGTGGCATTTCATTCAGTCACATGTGTGATTATACAGCTGCAGAGAAAGTTAGATCCTGAACCAGATGTCATGCTGCATGTCGTGTTAACTTTTCTTGTAAATCACAGACTTTCTCCTGTTATTGGTGCTACAGATTTAGCACCTCTGGTGCAGGTTGTTGGGTGAAAGCCTAGCTGCGTCACTGGCGGTTTTAAGGACCAAACAACAACCATGTAATGATTTCAGCTAACTGTCATATCAAACGTTCTTGTCACGAAGAAACAGATCCCAGCCTTCTACGGATCCCTCGATTCCACTTTTAATGGGAAGCCTTATACCTCAGTCCTGTTTTCAGCAGCTTTCAAGTCACCAGTGTTCATGCCTGATACCATAGTGGTATGCAGTGCGTTCAATATCAAAGGCATACAGTGTAAATATATTTGGCTGTGCAGCAGTACCACTTTACAAGTCGCATGCACTGTGCACACATGTAACAATGCTTATTCCACAAAAACATCACCAAAATTACACAGCATCTTTCTCTGGTATCCCGAGGGAGATTGCTATGTTACATCAGGAAGTGCCCTTCAAAGTTTCCACCATTGTAATTGTAAGGTTTCAAACCAGACTTTGTTTTCTGCCTTTCAGAGGCAGTTTTTAAAACCCCAGAGGTGGCTAGTCTCCAGGCAAGGCCAAATCAGAATTGAATTAACACCCAAAGAGCATTTCATCAGAGCCAGCAGGGCCCCGTGGTCCAAGACACCTGTAATAGAGTTTCCCCCCCTCTCACACTCGCAAAAACATTTTAACTCCCATCGTACAGCAGGTTTACCTGCTCCTGCCTGCACGCAACTATGCTGCAGCAGCTGATCAAATTAGGCCAAACAAATTGCGTTTGTTGTGAGAAGGATCAAATGCTGGCTCTCACAAAAACATATTAGCAGCCTGATCTACACAGAATACCCTTGGCATAATGGTAGTATTGGATTAAAAAAAAGTCACAGAGAAAAATAGAAGAGGATGTGTAGAAATCCAAACTGACTCCTTTCCTCTGCTTTCCCTTGCTGCTCCGCTCCTCTGCGCACTGAGGAATTACCTCGATCGTATGCAGTGAAGAAATGGGGAGGGGGGGCACTTACATGCAAAGAGATGTATTGGATTACTGTGAATTTAACCAAAGTGTTGCTGCACGCCAATCTCAACACAGAAGTACATGGTAGGCTAGAATGAATAGATATAATTAATCCTCTAAACTACCACACCCTTGGATAACAGACAACTTTTGAAGCCTTTCTCAAGTTCATCTAAATATAATCGCAGAACAAATCAACACTTATGTCCATTATTCTCACTATGTAATACATGCAAACTATCAAATTTAAACATTTGGTAATGGGAAAAGGAGATATTTTTCCTGTTTGTTATTAAAATAAACAGAGACAGAGATGTCTGGGATGAACTGGTGTGTGAAACTCAGGGGAGAGAGAGAGAGAAACAGGGAGAGTATGGGAGACAGAGAGAGAGAGAGAGAGAGAGACTAAGGGGCCTGACTGTCTGACAGACAGGCAGGCAGATGGACAGGAACTTGGCATTAGGGAATATGATTCTGCCAGAGAGTGATCCATAAAGACTGGAGGAGGTCGAAGGGCACACTCTCTATAATGACTCATCATCACTCAGTTGTGTCCATGCTGGGATGGCCTATATGTGTGTATGTGTGTGTGTGTGCGTGGGTGTGTGTGTGTGTATCTGGGAGAGACAGGCCAGTGGATCTGCTGAGAGATAGTGCCGGATAAATGACAAGTTCTGCTATTCTAGGCCTCTGGGGAAAAAAGAGAGATCTTTCTGTTGTTTTATCAGAGCCCTGGCCAAATAATGTCATCCACAACATCAATTAATCCCCTTGTGAACATTAAAAAAAAAAAAAAAGGAGGACAAACACGGGTGAGAAGAAAACGACATTCACTGGGTAATGAAATATGATAAATGTTGTAAAGCGTATGAAATTCCTTCTGTCGGAGGGAGTCTGTGTTTAACTTTTTGGGGCTGGGTAAACACTGCTGGTCGGACCTCGCCATGGCAGCTGTTCCCCTGGTAACAGCAGTGGGCAGTGGAGGCGGGGCCACGGGGGGAAGTTGTGGCGTTTTTTTTTCATGAACTCTTTCTTTTTCTTTTTTTTTTTTTAATTCAAAGTCAGTCATTACTTTTACTACAGCACAGCCATACTGACCACTAAAAGGGCGGCTCAGTCTGCCAACACCTTGTATATGGAATTCATAAAACAATAGCTCACACTAAATTCCCCTGCTGCATTCTCAATCAAGCTGCTATGGCAATGACTGTTTCTGTGTGCATTTATGTGCGTGCACGTGCAAGGGGCCATATTTTTAGTTGCGCAGCATCAGATGAATATCTCCATTTCTTGGTAGCTGACAGCCTGTTTGTCATCCACTCCACAACCAAGTAGTGACCTTCAGCAGCATAAATGCCTTCATCCTGCCGTACCTCTCCTCTCCCCTCCCTTCATCCTTACATCTCCATCGCCTCCCTCACCCTCTATCTTTCTCACCCCTACCTCCTTTCGACTTCTCCATCACTTTTTGCACTCTGCCCCTCTACAGCCTTTGTCATTGATCGCTGATGCGATTGGCTGCCTCCATGCTCAGTAATGACCTGCCCTGGTAACCAGCCGGCTGCTCCGCTCGGCCCCTCGTAGATTGAACTGTCAGATGGCAGCGATTAATGGCTGGGCAGAGAGACACAGGCTCACACCTGCAATGTCCAGCCCTGCACTGCCCCGCCAAAGCTCTGTCCCATCAACGCTCAGCTGACAAAAGTGTATGCTCATGGATGTTAGTGTGCTGCACCAAAAGAATGCATAAATATTCGATAACAACAACGTTTATGTCTTAATGCAAGAAAGTTAATTCTTGCTTTCATACATGTATAACTGCTATGCATTCTGTTCTGCTGCAGTGGCTGATGGGTAGGTGCTAAGAGAGTGTGTAACAGTGGCTAAAAGGACAAGAAAAAAGTCAATTGATACAACAAATAATGATGAAATATGTTGCAAAAAATGTCAAGAATTTGAATAAAAGTTAAAATCACTAATTTAAAAAGTACAGGACACACACTTTACTTTTTAAGGCCTTAAAAAGTAATAAAAGTTGCAAATTCTTCCAAATCAGAAAATGTGCTCAATCACTTAACAATAACACACAATCGTTACTTGTCTGTAGTGCCACATTTTGTTGCCCTCTGCTCTTCATCTTCGCCATACTATATACTGTTCTATATTATGATTGTACCCATAATCATTCACTTACTCTACTGTTCACACTTTACTCACTCCACGCAAGAGAATTAGAATAAATGCCTAAAATGCTAACACATGTTATATCCTCGAACAGAGATGAGTGTGGTGTTTGGTCTGGTCTCGCTCTGTCTGTCTGTTGAGCCGAGCGCTGCGGGCCCACGCGGCTGTCCCGTGTTGTACTTGGCTGGCCGTCTGCTAACTGTCAGCGCAGTATCTCCTTACACTGATGAATGGGAAGTTTCCAGACCTTTCCCAAAGCTTTCATTCCCTTGTTCCAACGCTTCATCCAGAAGAATGGCCGAGAAAACAAGGGCTCCTCCGCCCGCCCGCCCACCAGTCTCCCCCTAAGGGGAGCACCAACACCGAGACGGGCACGGAGGCTAAATATAAAATGCTCCCTTTAAAGGGGGAAAAGGAGGGATGGAGCGAGGGAGGGAGATAAAGAGTGAAAGAGAAGTAGACAAAACACAGCAGAAGAAACACAACTGTGAAACACGAGAAATGTGGTCAGAGAAAAGAGAAATTGAAGGATGAAAAAAAAAGAAGCAGAGGACAGACGATGGAAGGAGCATAATCCTCTGAACAGTGAACATGTGAATATCAGGCCAGTAGGGGTTTGACGTTGTGTGTGAAACGGAGATAAAATCGATTAGCTTGTCCACTGACCCAGCGAGCTGCGGGGCCCCCCATTGCCCCAGTCCTGCCACAGCCCTGACAGAGACGTCCAGGCTCCCGAGGCCCCTAGGGGTCCCTTCTGGACACTGAGGTGAACAAAGTGGTGCCCTCCTGTCAAACTAAAGCCCTCAAGCAGCAGCAAAACAACAAACCATGCTGCAATGCTTCACTGCTCTCTGATTCCACAGGAGACAGAAAAGATGTAGTGTGGGCAGCTGGAAGAGGACACTGTGTGTAAGAGCCGCTGCTCAAAACACACAACTAGATTACTTAGTTTGAGGAAAAATATGGCCAGTTGATTAAGAATTTTAGCCAACTGAAATCAATTGAGTATTTTTTATAGTAAAATCTATTTTAGCCATTATGTTTTAAAAATTACTTCCCTGTGACTAATAAAAACAATGACTTGTAAATAACAGTTTATTTTAACACTTAAGAGGAAGCTGTTAACCGTTGATGATTCACGAGGCAGTAAAACTATGAGTTTGATTCCAAAAAAAGGGAATTAGCATAAATAAATCAGTATTTACCCACTTTGATATTTTTGAATTCTAAAACTTTAAGAGAAGGTGACATCCTTTTCTAATTTGAGGACGAATGTCTGCTCATTTTATCATAAAGAAGCATTTTTAAAAACCAGCTCCGCCACTCACCATTTCCTGCCATCAAAACAACAAAACAATTAACACAACAGTCACAATATTAAGAGTGACCTCCAATATGTTATTGATATTACAATTCTAGACAATACACATACTTCCTAGAAAATTCTAAAAAGCAGCAGCCTGACAAACCTCCACCTGTTGACAGGCCCTGAAACCTCTCCCTATCGTTTTATCGCCTTGTTTTCCTCCCATGATTTCCTCAGTCAGATCACTGGGTGAGGAGCACCTCTTTGATTCCTGGCTCATTGTAGTGTATCTGACCCTGGAGGTCACAGAGTGGAAAGAAGTGGATGTGTCACCACTGAGCTCTTCTCCGTGTTAGAATAATATTTCTATGGTGCATTTAGGATGCTAACGCTAATCAAAACAGGACATCCTGAGGAGGGCCGTGCTCTCTCTTCCCTGGCCCCGCTCGACCACCGCTTTATGTTTTTGTGTTTGTGGAGGAGCGACAATCCCAGGAAGCCGCAAGGAGGGTTCATCAAAGCTCCGAGCAGGGGGCCCCGGCTGCAGGATCGCTGGAATGCGGTGTGGAAAGGAATCTCTACTGTCCTATTGTTCCCTTGTTTCCTCGGTCTCATCACACGCCGGCACGTCCAGTTCACTTACAGGTAAGCAGCGCTAATCAGCCTTGCATTCCTTTCCACGGCCGCATTCTTTCCTCTGCTGCGACCCTGACGGAGCAACAACACTTGAGCACACACACACACACACACACACACGCGCACACACACAGAAGGTGCATGGCTTCTACGGACACACAAACATAGGGGAAGTCATCAACACAGATCTCTTAGGACAGGGACACGGCGTTTCCTTTTCTCACACATGGGATTGGGAGTGGAACAGCGAGGTGAACATTGATGGTACTTCCCAAAAGCTTAGCTGGCGGAAGAGAGTGCTTCACTTGGTCTCGAAGGAAAATTAAGGACTAAGAAGTTTGGTTCACCTAGAATAAAACAATTTTTTTTTACACTTTTGTTTTGTTTATCTTTAAAATGTCTCCGTCTTTCTGTTCCTCAGTACCTTGCTTGTATTGACTTCACAGCTTACGATGACTTTCCCTCTTCGTGTCTCTCACTGTAACCATCACTGTCTCAGCACTGGAACAACGGCAAGACAGCTGCGGTCAAATCCAATCAGGTGAAATGTGTCGCGGCCCAAACTTCATCAGGAAGAGCCCCGCCTTTGATCACATCTCCCACCCTCGTCTCCCCCGTCCTGCTGGGGCGAAAGGTCACTGTTTAATGAGCTTCAGGGTGGAGAGTGGGGGGGGGCTTGTTGTGGCCGAGATGAAAGGTGTACAGGAATCACACACACATTGCACACAAACACATAAACGTACGCACCTGACTACATCTGCTTTGTCCTGTCCTCCCTTTTTTTTTTTTTTTTTTTTTGGGATTTTTGGACATGACCGGGTCCCAGGTTTGATCTCTCTTTGTCCGTCTGTTATCCCTAGCTCCCGCCAACCCGCGGGCCAGCCAGCAACACC
>JAQMCX010000053.1:8524883-8553698 GCA_029814765.1 Acanthurus leucopareius | reverse complement strand
ACGAAAAACACCCACAATGCCACCAAACACAAAAACCCCCCCCCCTCACAAAATCTGCTTTGGCCTGTCCCCCCTTTTTTTTTTTTTTTTTTTTTTTTTGCTATATTTGGACATGACCTGATCCCCCGTTTCATCTCTCTTTCTCCTTCTCTTCTCCCTCGCTCCCTCCATCCCTCGGGCCAGCCAGCTCCACCCAGGGAGATCCCCAAGCAGTGCTGGAACACACTGTTATCACCACATTCACAAAGCGATTGTTGGGTAATTCCTGTTTATAGCTATGTGCTCTCTCCAGTGTGTAAGAGTGAAAAAAAGCACTGTTCTCCCTGTCAGCCCTCAATGACAGCAATTAATGTGAATGTCCGCAAGAAAACACACAGTGCTTTAACATAGCTGCTGGTATTTACCATTAATTTAAAAGAGCTTTGGAGATATCAATTATTAGTTAATGGGTCATTTAAGGATCATATTGCAGCCTGTAAACTTACATTAAACATAATATCATACCTGCAGTTCAGTCTAAAGTGCAGCACACAAAGACTGGCAGCTGGAATAAAGTCATATCAAGACTCTTGTTTAGTCCCACTCCTCATAAAAGCACTCAACAATGTAGTAAAGTGACTCTGAGTAGTTAGCTGATGTGGGACATGAGGCCAGAGTGTCCGGCCCTGTTTCTACCACCTGCTTCAGGTAATTGATTGGAGTATAAAATGATTGAGTTTCTTTAATTAGCTAACAGACATCTCTTCTCAAAGCTCGCCAGCGAGTGCTAACTTCACGCCGCCTCATTAATAGCCCTGGCAAACCGCTCCATCAGCAATCTGCGGACATTATAACCTCTCAGACATCATAACGACACACAAATCAGTTTGATGTCTGGGTAAACTTTTCAGCTCAGCAAAATGTCATTTATCTCAGACCAATTTGTGATGAGAAAATGGCGACGTGTCACACGTTTGACAGCTGCGCTCTATACTCCGCTGAGCGCCTTTGTTTTGTGCAACCGCACTAAAACACTCACGTACACACTCAGTCCAAATAAGCACATTTACACACATTCTCACCTCCCTTCCAAGCACACACACATACACACACACACGCACACACAAGCACAATCTATAAAAATATGCTTAGCTTGGGACTGGTCTGTTGATAATGACCTCAGCCTTGGCACCGCACTGGGCCAGACCAGACTGCCGACAGACTGGAGGCTTTTGTGTGGACTCCCTATCTCTAACTCCATGACCTTTAGGGGGGGGGAAGAAAGCAGAAATGCCTTTTTTTATTTAGAAGGGTAAGGCTCGCTCATTGTTCTGTGTTGGTACGGTTTCCCTGTGGTAAACACACAGCGGTTCCCAGGCTTGACATGTTGCTGCACACCACCCTGCAGCCCTCCCCTCCCTCCATCCATCCCTTGGTGTTCCCACACTGCCATGTCTGGATCCCTACCACCCCCCAACCCCCCCACCCACACCAACAACAACAACGACAACAACAACACACACACACACACGCACGCACACCACGATCAACACGCAAACAATCCCGCCTCATGCATGAGCACGACACACAACTGCAAAACTTTCACTATTTCACCTGCGACCGGGGTGGCGTTAAAAAACAAATGCTTGTCTGTTTATTTCTGTGCAGGATGAAATTCATCACTTACATGATGGACTGAGATGGAGGACAGCAGGGAGAGAGGGAGCAGGGACGGGAGGGAAGCCCCTGGGCGAGGGCCGCTGTGTCAGGGCCTAACAGGGAACTCAAGACGAGGCCTGAAAGCTCCCTAGTCGCTCAGGACAGGGCCCATCCTTCAAACGGGTGACAACAGTGCATAAACAAACCACTAACCTCATCAGCTCTGTTTTCAGCCCTGAGACCAAGTCATGGGCGACTCATTAACATCAGAGACCTTCCAAAAGAGCCATTTTCTCATTTTCTAGTGAAGGGGAGAGGGGGGGTTTCTCCCTTCGTACAAGAGGAGGAAAGTGGACGACATGTCAGACAGATGGGGGCGTTGATAGATGAGGGGGGTCTGGGTCACAGGCAACCCCCCTCACAACACTAAACACCAAAACACACAGACAGGCAGACAGACAGACAGACTGATGTACTTATACCTCAAAAATACGAGTAATACACCCACAAAAGCTGCATGTGTGAGCATGTCTGTGTGTGTGTGTGTGTGTGTGTGTGTGTGTGTGATAAGCTCTACACCTGGTCTGACAGGCGCTCAGCAGCTTTTCTATTCAAAGCCACAAATGTTGCCGATTGTTCATAAATGGTCATACAATTGTTACATGTCCATGACTTAAAAGTAGAGAAAAGTCACCTTTCTAACGCACTATTTACTCACTGATCCTCACAAGTGTTACATGGAACCTCAAGGTTAAGTGGAAATTTCACACAGACTTTTATTTATAGCAAACAGATGAACTCAAATAAAAAATAAGGTCAGATGAAAATTGTTGAATCCTATGAAGAAGCCTTAGGATAAATAACAAAAACCTTTAAAAAGATGAACTTTTGAAGGTGTAAAAAGAGTCAAATTAAATAAGTACCTTTATGCTGATTTTACATCTGTCTTTTTATTTGCCTGATATGACTGTGTGATTGTGATCTGATGGAGGCTGTATTCACTTGATTTGATGGAGATAAAAAAAGAAAATTTCACAATGTATATCGGCTATGAGATAATTAATTTGTGATAGAAAATATGTTCAAAGTGACGATTTACATGACAACAGAGGGGACTAACCTCTACCGCGGGCCCCAAGTGATTCTTGACCCAGTCCCTTACTGAAGGAGATATGGGACATTTGTATACGGGGCTTTGGCACCAAGCGGAGCGCAGGCAAAGAGCACCGCTCCGGGAACAAGGGCTGTTTAATGGGGTCTCTATTTCACTTTCCTCGCGCCGGCCCGCTCCCTCTCACCTTTTAAATGGGCCGATCTATTAACCGTTTTAATGAGCTCCGCCAGACAAACGCGAGATGCATGGCCCATTGCACAATGTGAGGAGGACGACGCACTTCTCAGCTGCGGAGAGGAGAGGCGCTGACAGACAGCGAGACACCAGGACGCGCGAGGCCTCTCTCTCTCTCTCTCTCTCTCTCTGTCACATGCACGCACGCACAACCTCTCGCGTGCCAATCGAGAGTATCAATCTGTACGATATTCGTTGAAAAATTGATTGATGTAAACCAATTTTTGTAAACGGGCGGATTAATGAGTGACAAAATGTTGCTGTGAGTGTGAAAAAAATAGTTATCAAATGCACAAGTGAGTGCCAAAACTTGATTCCAATGCTCCACCTCCACGTGTTAAGCTTCCAAATTATTATTTTTTTCATTGAACTTCTCCTTTAGCTCTATATTTTTTTCGCGACGTTAGAAACGGAATTAAGATTTACACGCTATGGGTCTGTAAATAACAATAACACTCCAAATACGGTTATGTGAGATTAATCGTCATCGTAATTATTGCTAACAAATTATCAAAGACCTCTAAACGCATTATAATCAAGAGGTTTTTATTGAGACACAAATATGCAAAGTAAACCTTTAATTAGGCCTACACCAGGCTAGTTTGGATCATCAACCCCCCCTCCTCTTCCATCCCTCTGTTGCCCACAATTCACCACGGGGTGCGGCCTGCACGCCTTGGCTATACTTAGTTGGGAAGCAAAAGCGAGTTTTTGTGGCGCACCGCATTACATCTGGACGTGCGGACTAATCAGTCAACCTCCATCAATCACTCTTACGTTTACCACCTCTCCATCACCTCCTCTATTACATCCACCCCTTTTTATCACACGGCTGTTCTGCAAGGAGGCCCAGTACATGCCCGTTCTAACACGACTTCTCCGGACAGGCGGGGAGGCACACACTGAACGCATTTACCAGCAGAGCTCTTATGAGGGGTCTGGGAATTTAAATATTCACTGTTGACACTGTGCAGACCTGGCTGGGGGCCAGAGCGAGCCCGCTCCTCCGGGGATCCAGAAACATTCCCCCCCATTCTGACTTTGAGACGCAGAAATCTTCGTCTTCCATCTCGAGAATAATAATCGTTAAATGCACGAGGAATTACCCCTCCTGTATTCTCAGAATAGCTTTAATGGTTTGCAAGTATGTAGAAAACTTGATGTTGCTTGCTGCCCTTAATAGTGCGTTTCTGTGCGCGGTAATAAAAAAACTCCATCCTGAGACAAAGTCTGTCGCCCGAGACACCTGGAAGGCCGCTACAGGGAGAATAAAAGTGTTTTCTTTCCTGTTGTTGTTATCGATGATGATGATGATGATGATGATGATGATGATGACGATGTGTGTGCGCGTGTACACGTACCTCCTTATGCGCGTCACAATATTTTCCAAAACATCCAAAACAATCAAAATAGCTGCAAACATTTTTTTTAAAATATATTTATTCAACTTCATCATGTCTGTATATTCACTCCTTTGACGTGAACTAATTGAACAGTATCTCACTTTTAACCGGTCACAGCTACTTTAGTGTCCAAATTATTTTTACACGTTTGTGTCACTGTGGCTACACATTGTTTAATTTACTTTATTTTGTTGTTTTTATATGCAAAAATACAGAGAGTCCATCTGCGAAACGAGGTTCATTCACTGGTCACTGAAGAGACAGACATTTTTTCCTCTCATTGAAATCTTAACGTTCTGAATATAAATTTCTGGGAGCAGTGAAGCACTGCAGGCCTGGGCCATTACACTGTTGCCTCTCTGCTTTTGACCTCCCTGCATAATTCCGCCCAAAAACATCTGCAATACAATTCTACATTAATGCTGAGCGTTTTACAGTTAAAACCTCCACAATTAAAAGAGTCCAAACTGAAATGAAAGTCAACACTCCGCAGACATTTACGCAAAAACACTAATTAAATAGCTTTTGAAAAAAAAGAATATCATTGTTGATAATTTATTGCAGCAAATCAATGCATGAGTACCCATATCAATCATCTCCTTGCATAAATTCTTCTAGTTGATTGCATCCCAGTAATTAAATCGATTTAATGAGAAGAGTGTTTCGATATTATACCTAATTTAATCAAACCCAGTTATTATTTGATGGTAAATGAATTTCCTTAACTGTAAGAATCCTGCCCCCTGCAATAATTAAATTACACGGAGCCGAAAGTCTGTAAACTCTCACATTTCCTGCATCAAAAGAATTAAGACATCAAAGTCCGATTTTGCCTTTCCATATAATTTAACAATCAACACAAATTACGCATTAATAAGAGCTCGGAATGAACTACACGACTCACATTAACCAAACAGTCACAAACTCACAGGACCCCCCTTTTTCCCCTGCAACATTTACCATGCCTGTCTATTTCCGCGTTTTCTCATTCTTTCTCTCCATCAACCTGCCTTTTCCAAGTTTTCTCCCCGCAAACTGAAGTGACCCGCAGCCGGCAGCAGCAGCAGTGTGCAGCAAATGCAGCAAAAAACTGCCGATGCACGGGACAAGGGATTTTAATCTACAATACACTACAGTAGGCTACACTACAGCGCCCACTACATGTAACGAGCAATTCCAATGCGTGAGCGGACGCCCTGCAGAAAGTTCTTCCATCGCTCCTCAAACTTTAAAGTTTACCCTCTTCTCGTGACAGCGTTTGAATTTTTTTTTTCCTTCGCGAACAAACCGTCGTTTTGTCACTTTTAACAGATGAAAGTAAGGATTATGGTTTTCTGGTGGAAAAAGATATCGTCCCAGAAAAACTATTAATAAACGCAGTGATAACAGCGACAGTCTGTAGGTATAAGATGGCATGTTAAAGGAAAAAAAAAGAAAGGGATGTTGCACCTACTCGTGGCCAGTTTCCGTGCCCTGCCTTTGGACCTCATGGTGCCAGTCTCTCGGCGTGGGTTTGTTTGGATTTTTTCTTGGATCTTTTTTCCTCCTTTTTGTTTTTTCTCTGTCCTTTTTCTCTGGGTTTCTCAATCCAAACGCGCTATCTCTCCAGCATTGTCAGTCTGGACACCTTCGCACATGCGCACAGCTCGAAATCTGCCGGCAGCAAGTGCCAGAAAAAGTTTGGGACGATTTATCACTTTGAGATGAACCTGATCTGGTCAAGATGTGTGAATCGTGGATATCTCCTTTCGTGTCGGACTTTCAAACGATCACTGAGTGAGAAAGCGGGGCACACTGCAAAAAATATCCGACGACGTTGTGTCCGCAGATTGAGTCGTGTTGTTTATTTAACACGTGAGGAAACTTTGTAATTGAGATGCGCCCATTGTAGTTTTGGACTTGTTTTAGGAGCTGTTTTCAAAACTACAACCATTAATCTTCAAACTAAAGGCAGAAAAAATGCGACAATTTTTTGTCAAACTATAGAAAACTTATGTAACAAGTTAATAATATAAATAAAGTCACCACATGAAATAGAGATACGCGAATGTGTCTAAAGAGAAAAGTTCCTCAGACTGAGCACTAAATGAAATGCTTTCTTGAGACGGATATTTTTTGCAGTGCAGTCAGCACCCCGGATCTACACAGTGTCGAGGACATTAATTATAACGATCTTTATTCTCAATCCTTACTGCGCACCTTTTTTCCCCTTAAACGAAGTCACATTAATCAATGTTCACTTAAATTACCAATGCTGGATATAGTCATTAAAGATTTCATATATTTTAATTGTGTTTTGACCATTACACCGAGCACTGGAAAATGAATGAAAAACTCCCCCCCCTCCCTCTCCCGCTTGGGCACCCGACTGACAGCTCTAATATGAGAGTGCCCAGTTTTTTCTCCCTCTCTCTTTGTGCTGACAATTATTAATATGTTAAGTGCTTAGTATTAATGCCTTTTTGAGACTTTTCTGTTGCAGTGCGTAAATTTCATCACTTGGTAATTGCTGAAGGCTCGAAACGGATGTTTTGGGGTTTTTTTAAAAAAACTTGATTTAACTTGGAAGGAGAACAGCTTGATCAAGAAAGAAAAAGACTTTCGTCCAAACCCTCATCTTATTGGGTGAAATGGTGTTTGAATCACTTTTTTTCCGCTCTGGATTTTAAGAAAAAAAAGGGCCATACTCATAAATGCATACCATCTAGGCACTTAAAGTCAATAAAATCACTACATGTCTGCTGTTATCGCATAAACATTTTATAGAGGCATATTTAGATACTGAGTCATATATCAACAAAATAGAGTACCAGCTAGATACAAAAGGAGCAAATCATGTTTGCTACAATTCTTTGTATTTGACTGCTTAAACTCACCATAAAAAACTATAACGCATCCACACGTGATTTCATAAAGGTGTAGCCTATTAGTCCCCAAACACAAACAGCGTATAATTAAAGTAATTGGCAATTAATTAGATCCGCATGAGATCATGCTGACCTCGCAGATGAACCCTGTAATGGGTTGTGAACTCGAGCTATCGATTCCAAAGTGTGTTGAAACTGATTGAAGTCGTGATATTAACCCATGTCATAACCAAAAATAAATAACAACAACAATAATAATAATAAATACTCAGCCTATAAATCAAAGCATGCTCATTCTGATATGGCGAGGCACATTTGCACAAATACGACAAAACACCCCAAAATTACATCGAGTTGGATTTTATTCATAAAGACATTTTTTTCATCAGATTCACATTATTTTAAAGATGTGACTTCATGTCCACAACTGCACTGAAATCAACAAACTAGGACACCACTGAATCACTTTTTCTCATTTAAACGGCTTAGTGAGGAGAGGTTAATACTGATACTTTATTGTGGTCGCATCTCACTCTACCTCTACTGTAATGACATAAATGGTGCTATTAAGTGTGGGTTGCACCTATACACCGTGCCTGAAAAGGTGGCGCGCCTCTTATACGCGCGCACACATGCACAATTGCACACACAGATACACACACAGAGGGGGAGAGAGCTTCAGGCGGCGCGCTCAATTAGCCTAAATGGAAACAGTTTTCATTCACCGCAATAACTCACTCGTCTCTTCTCCCTTCTGAAGCACTTGCTCAATACATACTTTATTATGATACGCTGAACCCGGTGGCAGGGCGGAGCGGCGCAGAGATCCCCACAGCCCTGGGGATTGTAATTATTAGAAATTAATTGGGTTCGAGACCCCCACGGTTGCAAGTATAAACTAAAAGATCGCCTCACTTCTTTCACTTTGCGTTGACTTCACCTACAAATATCCGTCAATAAACGAGTCTGATTCATATAGTTTGCAATGACTGAAGCTCAAGCAAACAGGTTTTGTGATTTTTTTACTGCCGACTGTTACAGTAGTTGTAGCCGAGGTTGTATTCAGCTATTAATGGGTTAAAAAATAACATGAACTGTATTTGGGGCTTTCGAGGCAGACTAAAAGTGAAAAGGGAGCCTCCGGCACAAGGAAATTACCAGCGCCCGCGTGACCTTTGAGCAAGGTAATCAATCAAGTGATCAACAGGGATATTTATCATTGCTTTGTCTGACCGAACCTGCGTCCACAAACAAAATAAAACATGTAAAATGAGGATATTGGTATTCAGGGGTTGGTCTACTATAAAAAACAGACTTCTTATCTTTTATTTAATATTTTTATACGGAAGGGTACATACTGATACCACTGATCATAATATTAATACTACTACTAATACTACTAATACTACTACTACTAATAATGATAATGATAATAATAACTTTGTATATGAAATTATTAATATGTTATATGTTGCAAAACAATAATAATTAATGACAACATATTGGCTAAATAAGGGGAGAAAAAACACAAGAAAACAATAAAAAGAATTAAAAAAAACGCTAAATTCATCATTTTAGACCCATACCCATAGACCTACTTAATTTGGACATGTGTTCTGTTTTTTTTGAATCTATTTCTCACTTATAGCAAAAATTACATTGCAATCATTTCCTTGCATTGTGTTACACTGCATTGTGTTTAAAAAATGCATCGATTAATTCGGCCCAGTGCGTGCTGCCCCTGTGTGGAGAATTATCGACCCAATCAAGCGCAGAGGAAGCCTCCGACGAAAAGCTTATGCAATGAAATAATACTCTACAAGGGAAAGTAATCCCTCTTCACCGGGCAAAGAGCTGATATTATCCCCAGTTAAAACAAAACGGAGTTTCAAAGCAGCAAAACTAAAAGAGGAGGTATTTCTTTCCAGCTTCTTTCAACATACTACTATTTATTTATATTTTTTTACAATAAATTACGTTGCATTTTTGACAGCAGATAAATAAAAAATGATGGCAACTCTTAGTGATTATAGAATAAAATCATTGTTACAAACTCGGTCAGTTTCAAGATGAGGAGGACGTGACAGTCAACCAAATAAACAAACTAAAAGACATCAGTATTGAAATATTTGTATGTTTAACATTTTTATTGTCCTACACAATAATCTACTCAAACAAAAGGCTTGAGACAATTTAAAGAAAGACAGACCTTCATTCCTAATAAAATCTTGTGTTTTTAAACTATTTTTGGTATTGTTTTACGTCGTAAAATCCAAAAGCTATTTTAGAAGAACACAATATATGTGGGCTTATAATTTATTGCTATTCATTAAAACGACGTTATAAGCCATGATGAGTCTATTAAAAAAGAAAAAGAAAAAAAGGGAAAAAAAGAAAAACATACCAAAACAAAACAAAGCATTAGTTTGCCAGAAATATATCATATAATTTAGGATGTAAATGGAGATTTCTCATAGCTTCCAAAACAATGACCATGTGTAGTAATGTATGGATATATCCTTATTTACTTTGTGGGAGACTGAATAGGAGGACTCAAATTAACTATAAATTACCAAAAAAACAAGTCACATAAACATTTAACCCTAATGTTGTTTGCATGTTTCAAAATAATAAAAATCAAAAATATCCCCAAACATGAAGCAACAAGACCTCAAAATGCGATGTGCTTTTGTATCAGTCCTTTTCCTTCTACTCATCGTGAGAGGCTGAGTCACTGTGTGTAGAACCAACTTCTTGATGAAAATTCGTTATACACTACTGCCCTCTAGTGGATACTTACCTGTAGTGTTTAAGCCATAGTTTAGGAAATAAATAATGATTTATTGATAATTGTATTGTAATGCAGCATCTTCACGTAAATCCTATGAGTTCTATGAAAAATTAGTCAGTAAACAGATAAATCAATACTCTGGCAAATCTTGTACTCAGTCCCCAGTGTCACAACCAGGCTTCAGCTGATTTCAGATATCATCATTTACAGACCTGGTCTGGATGAAAAGAATAAAGTCAAAGCAGAAAGTTAACATGTGACAGACTAATGACTGGGCCTGGCTTGTATTGTAGCAAAGTGCATTTTAACAAGCGCTCGGAGACTCAGTATCCAGCATGGCAGACAGATTACGATGCGCTCCCCAGACAATTTGTGGAAGTAGTATTGATAGGGCTGGTGTTGGCCGTGGACATATTTATCTCTGAGGAGTGCTTGATGAGAGTCTCTTACCTACAAATACACACATCACACACACATACACACACAAACACACACATATGCACACACAACCCAAGACACCAACTCATCCCCATTGATTTCAACTGATGTTTGCCTTTCAGACAGTCTCGTCAACAGAGAGATGTGACAAGTAATCGATGAGACAGTCGATCAGGTTTATTTATCTCTGTTTCCAGTAACAGCAGACAGTGGAATCCTTGTCAAGTTCCCGGTTGTAAGGCAATTAAAGGAACGTACAGATGGACAGGATGCTTAGGACACACAGAGAAAACCACTCAATAACCTCGGCTGTGTCTGCAGTCCACTGCTTACGGCACAGTTTCTCTGATCTTGAAACAGATGGATAGATTTCAGAATGCTAGGTCTGAAGTTTTTCAGTATAGCTACTGACTTCGAAGCTGGAACAATAAGTCAATAACCAATATAGCTCTGTCACAAAAAAATGTTTTGAAAAGAAAAAGGCAAAATGCATTTTGAAGTGAATGGTGTTTGAATTCCTCCAAACTGCCTTTGTTTAAGGGTCCTGTTTTCTGCACATGACTCACTGGGACATTTGATCGAGCCCCCAGGAAGTGAGCTGGACTTTGAAGCAAAAAGACATTCTGGCCAAACCATAGTATTGCAAGTGGGCCTATGGCGCTGGTCACAACTGGTGCCAGTGGGCCCAAACAGACTTTTTTCGCATTGACTAACATGGGAACTTTAACTCAACAGATACATTTTGTGGAGGTTCATAAACTTACCAGCATGAGCACATAAATTGCCTTTTTTTAAATTATGATGTTTCCTTCTACAGTTTTGTCCTAGCATCAGAGATGGAGAGACAATTCTCTGCATTGTCAATGTGCATCAGAACCACAGGACACCTCTCTGCACGTTCATGTGTTACATGGCTAGACGTGGATGCGTAGGCTAGTTGTAATCCACCATTGACGTACTTGATCTCTTAAAATAAAATCTTTATCTTTGTAAAATAAAACATTCACATATGCACTGATGTGTTAACTTTAACATGAACTGCACAAGACATGAGACATCTGGGAAAAATGTAAAGCTCAAGAGTGAGCTAGCATGTCATCTCTATACAAAACCATCCACACTAATGACATTTATTGAATTTAACAAGTCAAAAATGTCTAAGAAGAATGAAAAACAGCATTTTAGCGAGGAAGTTCAAAAAGCAATCAAATAGTTGAGTTGGTGAGCATTCAGCACCCTCCCAAACCAAACCCAGCAGCTTATAAAACTGACTAAAAACACTATCTTAAATGCCAGGAGAGAGACCTGGCTGGCACCTCTTCAATATATAAATAAATAAAACCCTCAAACTCACAATTCACATACAAAAGTACTAACAAATGATTCCAGACTGCCAACAGGGAATCCAGTTTTATGAAAACACATTTTCAATAGTTTGAGCCATGGAAAGAGAAGTCACTCTCTGGTGGAAGTGTCTGTGTGGAATAACTTTGTAGCTTTTTTTTTCCCCCAAAAAGTATACCTAGGCTACAATAATTAGGAGGGGCTAATTTGATGTGTTTCAGACAAACCTTTTGTAGCTTAATTTCTACAGTTTTAATGAAACTGTCAATGCAGCTTTACTAAAACTTTTTGGCGTGATGCTGCAACAACCAAAGTTCTAATGACTGAGCTTCTAGCAAATATAAAAACAAAAAATCCTGTCAATTCTAAAATCTGTCCTGTCTCATCCATCATTTACAGTGTAAAGCAGGATATCAACACTGTGGCCTGTTTGAATCAGTACATTCAATTTATGTTAAATTAAAAGAATGAAAACACAGTGTTCTTTCTTGCCTCTACATGCTGCAGAATCTCTACTGACAGAAGAGTCTGAGTGGCTCTGACTTGAGTGTAATTTCCTGAAACCTTGTTACGTCTCTTCACGTCACGTCTCTTCATGTCATGTCACGTCATGTCTCTGCACGTCTCTTCTCATCTCTTTATGTCACATCTCTTAATGTCTCATCTCCTCAGGTCTCTTCACGTCACATTTTGTCTCATCTCATCTCGTCCCTTGGCGTCACATCTCTTTATGTCTATTGTCTTCACATCTCTTCTCTTCTCTTCAGGTTTTCTTCACATCCCATTTTGTCTCATCTTGTCTCTTCATGTCATGTTTCTTCACATTACATCTCTTATCTTCACATCACGTCGTGTCTCTTTATGTCTCTTCACATCTCGTCTCTTCTCGTCTCCTTTCATCTCCTTTCATCTCTTCACGTCTTGTCTCTTCATGTCTCTGCATGTCTCGTCTCCTCTTCATGCAACGTCTCGTCAGGGCACGTCTCTTGATGTCTCTTCATATCTCGTCTCCTTTTGTCTCTTCACGTCACATCTCATCTTGTATTTTCTTGTCTTGTCTCCTCTCATCGTGTCTGTGCTCGTCTCATCTCTTCGCATCTCTTCTTGAAATTTTACTTAACATCATATCTTGACAAGTCCTCTCCTGTCTCGTTTCTTCATATTTTGTCTTGTCTCTTTGCACCTCTTAATGTCCCTTTACGTCTCGTCTTGTCTCATCTCCTCTAAGTCAAGTCAAGTCCTTTTTCTGTTTTCTTGTGCTTTTACATGCTAATAGTAAGTAATTTCCTGAAAACTTTGTCACGTCTCTTCGTGTGAAGTGAAGTCAAGTGAAGTGAAGTGAAGTGAAGTGAAGTGAAGTGAAGTCAGGGCTCCTCAAGCTCACCTTTTCGGACAGTCAGAGGGATCGGGCTCCACTGAGGGGGCCCTTTCTCCCCCTGAAGAAGATAGACCGCTGCATGAATTTTTACAGTATCTGCATCCACTTCTTTCTGTTTAATCTGCCATATTGCTGATTAGAACATAAATGCATGTGATGCTACAGTACAGCATTTCTCCTGTACTGAAAGCAGCTGATATTAACCATGAAATTTCTGATTTACATAAGCCTATTCATACTTTTAGAAGGCATAAAACACATGTAACGTTTGCCAGAGAGAGGATAGTAATTAACTTCAGCAAGGTGCCTATTAAATTTCTTTTACTTCATACAGCATTTTCTTTATATTCTCTCAATTTAAACTCACAAATATTAAAATAAACCATTCACTTGTTGCTACATAGCCACCTTGCTAATGTTGACTTAGTGGCGGCTGGTCAACAGAGGACGCACATGCAGAGTTAGCAAGCCTATACTTTTAACCCTTTTAGCACAATGGTCATTACACTTGGAAGCTATTCAAAAAACATTTTCTTGTTTATCCATAAATATTATGGCATGGTGACACATCAGTCACCACGGCGATGGCTTCCTCTTGTGATAGTATGCAACTCATTGTTCGGCCTTTGTGAAGCCAGACAGTGTGAACTTTCTCAACAACAGGATGGTAAACAGACAGCCAGCAGTTGCAGACTCTTTCAGGTGAATAAAATAACAAGTCAGTTAAACTATAGAGACTATGCTGCAGAATTACATCTAAAATACTTTGCTGCATGTAGATTTCAGCAGCCAGCAAATTAAAAGTGAACAGGTATGCTGGAGGGGACTGTCCTTATTTGCATGTTTATTGATCAGTACATCCAACAAGAAGGCAAAGGTTTAGAGTTTCCTTTTACACTTTTTTAATGGAAAAAACATCTAATTCTGTCATTTTTACCCTTTTACCCTTGTAGGAAACAGACTGAACTTGGCACACTTCTACAAAGCCTCCACAAGATGGCTGTATGGAGCAAGCCAATGTTATTCAGAAAACCATCTTTAAATTAGGACAACAGAGTGAATTTTTTTTTAAAAATCTTTCAAACCACTTGCATAACTATTTCTGCTATGGTTGACATCAGCTGACTCATGTTAGAATTGTGGTTGGGCGTCCAGTAGAAAACCTTATGTTCTTGATGATGATGTTTTGACCTCTCAGTAGTCCCCTCAGGGAATCTTTTCTGCTCTCTCACCTTGCAGATTCCTCTGGATGATTGTTTCTGGACCAATGAGCATGGCTGCACTACTGTGATCTATTACTGTGATTGTCATGCAGATGTCTGCATATTATTATTATCATTATTATTAATATGTAACCTTCATAATATCATGCACTGTTACTTTTTCCAGTTACATTTCTACTATTATTATTTGTGTGTTTTTATTATTAGTTTTTGTTGTATCACTGTTTCTGTGCATCTCTGTCTCTCCTCCCTGTCTTGTTCTCTTTTCCTGTCTTGTCTTCAGTATCTCTCTCTCTCAAACTCACTTTTGCTCTCGCAAACTCTCTCTCTTTCTTTTTGCCTTCTCCTTCTCTTTCTTACACTCTCTCTCTCCCTCTTAACACCTCTGAGCCTGGATCTGTACCAAGGTTTCTGCCTGTTAAAAGGAAGTTTTTCCTCACCACTCTTGCCAAGTGCTCACTCGTGTGGGAATTCCTCTCAATTGTTGGATCTTCATAAATGGAATTTAGAGTGTAGTCAAGACCTACTCTATACATAAAGTGTCTTGTGACAACTTTTGTTGTGATTTGGCGCGACATGAACAAAATTGGATTTGATTTGATGATTTGATCAGGGACGGTGAAAAAACATCAGTAATTAGGTTTTTCATTCCTACGTGAGGCATCAGTAAAAAAAGATCTCATATATCCAAAGTGAAACACTCTCACCTACTTATGAAAGTGCTGTAGCTTGAAGTAGGTCTTTAATGCCGAGTATTAAATCTTCAATTACAGTATTATTCACACTGATGTGATTTGTCACATCTGACAAAATAAATCAAAATGACGGAGCACAAAGTATTGATGAGCCTTTGGATTTCCTTCCGTGTTCTGTATTACCAATTGGATAATTTGGCCATAAAGTTGCAACTGAAATAACTGTGATGAACCTGCTTCATGTAAGAGAAGATGTTCATATGCTGGCAGATGAAGAAGTTGTCTAGACTTGAAAAAGTTATTGCTGTTGTCAGGAGGAAACCTTGTGTGTCTAAAACCAGGAAATGAGAAAAAATCCCTTTGTTTTTTAAAAAAATAACACCAGATTGTCAAAGTTTGTTTGGTTTCTTACACATGATCAAATTCTTACAAGTAAACCCAAAGGCAGATTGTCCAATAGTATTTATTATAGAAAAAAAAGACAAAACATGAGGATGCAATATTTCCACCTGACAGCAGCATTATGTGGTAAAACATGTCAGTATTATTATTATTTTTTTTGTCCTGTTGGAAAACATCAAGTACCAATATCAACCAATTCCTATTTGTACTGTATCTAACAATAAAATTTCAACATAAACACACACAAAACAAGAGTTTCAATGAGCGTTTTATTATCGGTATGTATTTTTGTTAACAAGTCAAAAGTTTGAGGTGCATAGTCATGAAGGGAGCATGAGCAACATGGTCACAAACACAGACAAACAGCTGAACATTCAGAGGAAAGTTGATCCAGGAGAAACCTGGGCTTGCAGGTCTGTTGTGTGTTCTGATGTAAGCAAAACAGTGAAATTTGCTGCAAGATTTTCACATACTATAAAATACAGTAATTTATATAACATCAGTGGCCTTAAATAGCTAAAGATAAAATGTTTAAATATGAATTTGATGTTTCGATTGAAGAGAGTTACGTTCACAGCTGTTGTGTGTGTGTGTAAAAACAAAACAGTTCAAAATGCAGGACTGCAGTGAGAAAATACAGAGAGGTCAGTGTCAGCCTGTGCTTATAATTCAAATCTCTAGCTTGCTAGCCTTGGTCTATAATATAGTTTTCTCTTTCAGAGAGCTATAGACGGCAGTTTGCTAGGTGTGTGATATAATACTGACACACAATAGGTCACAATATGCATCAAGTGTTGCATCATTAACAATAATTTCATCACCATCTCATAATTCTCACAAGAAAATCAGCTGTATTAGGGCCAAAATACATGTTACATACTACTTCTATTCATCTCATTTCATTTATCATCTCCCTGGATCAGGATTGTAGTAAAGCTAACATTTTTTGCTGAACTACACCAACATTGGATCAGTGGTTTGATCTCTTGATCTGTGTGGAATGTGGGAAGCAGAGAGCAGACGTCAGACACTTGGCTTGGCAGTGTGAGTTGCAGCTGCTAGAGATACAGAATATTACAGAGCAATATCATCCACAATATAGTACTGAAATGCCATTAACAGAGCAGTAGACAGCAGTATTACAACATGTTTTTTTTATAGTTTTAGAGTAATAAGTGAGTTGTGTTTTATTGTAATAGTGGTGTAACAACAGCAGACGTGAGACTCTTGGATTGGCAGTGTGAGTTTCAGCCGCTCTGGCAGTAAGAGCAATACTAACTCTAAGGAATAATAGTGGTCAATCAGAGGTCCCAACACTGTGTCATTTTAGTGAATAATGTGATGGGAACAGCGAGGCTATCTGCGACTTTTTAATGCTCACCATGTGAGTGAGTTGATAAAGGGTTCATGTTTGTACAAATTGTTGCATGTGTGTTTTAGTGTAAACTTAACCATCCCCATCACCTCTGTTCGACTAAATATAATATAAAAATGCCCAATGTGCACAGAGATTGAGACTATGCCAACCTATAAATAATCTTGCTAATATTACGTAAAGCAATTCGCAACGTTTTCACACAGTTTATAGTCATTTTGTTTTAACTGTGTTAATTGTAGCAATGATTTCATCTCTCAGTTACAAAATTATAATTTCACCTTTAAGTTTAACTGACTCCTTCTTTTTTATTATGCACTAAATTCACTCTAAATTAGACTGCTCTAAATGCATTCTGATACATCTCCCCAGCCTCCACTAGGGGGAATATTATTTGATGTGTTGGCCATTTACCACTGGATGGCAGTCATACTGTATTTACTGTGCTGTACTGCACCACTGCAGAGGAGCATCTTTGACTGCACAGGGCACACTCGGTTCTGCAGCAATCACTGCCAGTTGGCTGAGCTCAAGACTCATGTAAGGTCAAAGACTAATTGTTTTTGGAGAACAAGGCAGGTTGAATTGTACAAATGTAAAAAAAAAAGAAAAAAAATATATTCAAAAAGTTAAAACAGCCAGCGGTTTGATGGTTTCATAACCCAATGCAGTTCCACAGGGTTATGAAAGCAACTGTTTTCTAACTATATATTGACTGCATCCATGCAATTAAATTATGTAGCGTATTATCCGTCACTCTTATACCTGGCTTTCATTTAAACAGAACATCACTTGTACACCTTCCTCACCTGCATCTGGTTTTCTGGGAATATTCTGATATGAAGATCTTTCCTCTTTGTCAGTAGTTTTATTTCAGGGCTCTGAATTAGAAGTAAGAAATAATCTTTTTTTAAAATGAAAGAAGGGGTTCACTCCAGAAAACAGAAAATCAAGTTAGGGATCACTAGAGAAAATAATGGGAACTGCAGCCACAGAACATACGAGCTATGCATCACAAACTCTACATGAAACCACCTGTTATGTTGTGTTAGGATTAAAGGTATTGGATAAAAAAAAAAAAGAAAAAAGAGCACTAACAGACAGATAAACTACACAATATTGCTTTTCCCCACAGGAAGACTTTGGATGTTTATATGTACACACGCAACAAGGAAGCAAGTGTGTGTGTTTGTATGTGTTTGTGTGTGTGTGTGTGTAGTGTCTCCTTAATCCATAACATTCACAGTTTTACAACATAACAAGAACACTGTATCACTTCTAACATTGCACAGTCACAGTTACAATGTTAGCAGCTCTTACAGTTTTTTCCAAAAGCAGATAAATCTGTCTAATGTAGATATATGAATCTAATGCCAATGCATTAGTCCAACTGAGATACATTAGTACAGTATAGATACATACATTGGTACAATAAACAGTGCCTTGGACAGACAGAGTTGCCATCACAGCCAGTCCAGACACATCTATAAAGTGCCTTATAACAGGTTATTGCATATAATCTGATGTCTGTCTTATTGCTTCCACTGAAAGCAAGAATGGAAATGCACTCCAGTATTGAAGAGCAGCAGGCTAACAAAATGAACGATTAAAAAATAAAACAAAATCTTGCCACAGAGCTCTGTTTCAGTGGTACAACGTAGTCAGACAGTTCTGTTACTATCTTGACACAATGCTGCTCTTGGTTAAACTTGACAAACACGATGTTTAGTTCTTGCTAACGCTAGTAATATAAAAGAGGAGATGAATTTGAAGTCACTTCCATAATTTTTCCTGTTATGTGCAACCACCTTGTACTGTGTTAAAGTGCTGTATTGTTTTTGTTTGCGAGGCCAGTGCACGACCCTCTGGTATCAAAGTGGCTCTCAGTATGGTAGTATTTGCGTAGGCGTGATTTCATTTGTGTGTGTGTGTGTGTGTGTGTGTGTGTGTGTGTGCGTGCACATGTATGTATGTTTGTCTGTAGCTTTCAGCTGTCAAAGCCCTTTCAGCTATGTTTAAGAGTGTGGCAGGTCATATCTGTCAGCTGTTCAGAGAGTCACACGGTTGGAGTTTCGAGTGGGAAACTCAGCACTGAGTGCATCCATGTTGACTCACCACCAGATGAAGAGACTATATAAAGACTTTAACTTTTCCACTTTTTCTTTTCTAAAGAAAATACGACTACCTCTACAATTTTACAAGTGGTTAATTTTCAGCATATTCTACTGATTAAATTTGTATACATTATATTTTTGTATTTTATTATTTACTCTCAACAACTCCCAGCTACTTCTAACCTTTTGAACACATATTAATCTGCACGTTGCCACTAAAACAATAAAAGTTTTAGTGCTAAGACACTAGCGCTATTTAAAGACCAAAACAACACTTCTTATAATCATCAATGCCAAAAATATTTAGATACAGTCACAGCAGGTAGTTGTTGGCTAATCTGAACTTTGAACTGAGTGGAACACTGAAAGTATTGGCTGGTTGTAGAAACACCCTAAATAAGATAGCTGGCAAAGCAAAAAATTGAGTATTTTCCTTTTGGGACATTAACAGATTCATATGTTAATATTGTGAATAATAAATGAATATCTGGTTTATTAACGCATACTTTTTGGACTATATTTGTATTTAACATCTATTCCCTGACAGTCTTTACATTCTTTTGCAGTGTTCTTACCCAGTGTTGTGCTCATTGTATTATCAAGCCAGAATGGTCTTGTTAAGCCTATCTCAGCACCATTATAAATACATGTATGTGTATATAAATATTTTTTTATGCTTATCGGGGAAAGTTCGTACCGGAAAATAGTTGCAGAAATGTGTCGCAAATAGTATTTTGCTCTCTCCACCTTCAGTATATCTTGTTGATGCTGCCTTAGAGCAAAGTGGGAATTTCTTTAACTTTTCTAGCAGAGTCATTCAAAGGTATAATTCAAATTTAGAGCTACTGAGATGTTCTAACTTTTTAAATAACTGTTAAGTACTTTCACCCTTCCCTCACAACAAAAACCTGCAGGTTATTACTCCAAAAGAAAAGTCACCTTTCAATTATTCTGACCGGGTAAAGGGGGTAAAAAAAAAATAAATCAAAGTTGTTGCAGTGTTGGGAGGTCCTCATCAAGCATTGACAGAGCTCCAGTCACTTAAGGTTTATGTGAAGGGTTAAATGGGACCATACAGAGACACACTGATATGTTCCTGTACTGCAGTGCTAGACAACAAATACTTATATGAAGTTATATAAAATGCGCACATGCTAAAAATGCATTGGTTATTTGTTAGAAGCAGCATGATTAAGTTCATTCCTTTCTATAGGGAGCTGGGTAGTCTGGGGATTGTCTTTGATGAAGGTTAGGGCTGGTTGTTTTTCTTTTTTTTTCTTTTAAATTAATTTTCTGTGTTTTTATCCTCCCACCAGCAGAGGGAGCAGAAGCAAAACAGGCACCTGTGTTTCATCTAAAGCAAAACAATAAAACCTGTGCAGAACTGGATCCTTCAGTCACCTAAGACAGCCCAGTTGTCAGCCTTAGCTCAGCTGTCAGCCTTAGCTAACATAGTAAAACTCTGCTGTTAGCGTTAACAAACCACCCAGCACTGTCAAACCTGGACCCAACTGTAAATATGTTAGTTGAAGAATGGCAGTAGTTAAAGTTGACGGATACAATAGATCTAAAAGATTTGGGAAAAAAAGCTTTAACAACCCCAAAGTACCAACATCTGGGTTGCTAGCCACTCACAAAAAGAAAAAGCTGTATATATATGTATATATATGTATCATATCAGTAGTGCAGTATTCGTACCGGATCTGTAAATGTTAAAAAGCCATTTCAAAAGCTGTTTTAAAAAAGATGCTTTACAGATTTTTACAGATTTAATTAGAACAATTTTTCATTCAGTCATGAAAGAAAAATGTTGTTGTACATTTGTAAACAAAACTCTCATCGAGTGTTTCTCTGGTTCCCAGGTGGTCAAGTGTTCAGTGAGGGTTTGTCGAGAGAAGCGTTTCAGCAGTTTTGTGCTGTTCTGAAGTTCACATGGCAGTTCATAGATTTTTAGCAATGCTTTATGGCATCAAAGTGTGTGTTCCCACTGGTCAGGTTTGTTCGGGTCCAAGTTTGACGCAGAGGTGTGGATTGCATTTGAGCCCCATGAATTTAAACAGAGAATCAAATCATACGTGCATGCAGCTTGTAAACTTAGATAGGTAACTGTAGTTTGGCAGTTGAATATTGAAATCTGGTCAATGATTAAGAACTTTGGACAACTGAGGATCTGCTTTGTTGAAAGTTTGTCCTCTAGAGTGATGTAATAGTTAAAACTAGTTTTATCACATGACCGTAGAGGGCTTAAAGTAAAAAAGAAAAGTGTAATTTCTTTGATGATTCAACCTGAACAAGAAAATATCAACAGAAGTTTGGAAACCATAAGGTTATAAGTGCAGAAAGACAGCTCACTCGAGGCTCTGCTGCAGAGAAAGTGTAAGGTTTCAGTAAGATGCGGAGCAAAATTCAATAACGGAGGCTTGTTAAAACAAATTGTCTAACAAATGGGCTGCCATGTAGGTCATAGAGTGATCCAGGCCTGTGCACATTTCACACTTCCCAAATCTCAAGCATGAGTTAAAATAGACATTTACATGTTGTATTAGTTAGCCACTAGTAAGATAAAACAGTCCATTGATAACTGCATTTCCTCTCAGCATGTACATTTGTCTAACATATATACAAACATACAGACATACTTTGCATTTTTGCTCATGCCTTTGGTGTCCCTTTGTTGTCCGCTTTGGCTCCTGTAAGTCCATTGTCTGTGTTGTCATTCCCTGAGGAGCTCACCAGGCACTCTTTACTGCAGGGGACGGAGAAAGCAAAGGTTAACTTGTAGCCTAAATCTCACTTACAACTCCCTATTGACATAACAATGTGTTAGGTGTTAAAATATAAAGTAGAAATACAATTAGCCTCACTCTGTTTGCCAGAAAAGCAGGTCTGTTTGTTATTTTGAAGCTGCAGACACAATAAGTGGCCAAGTATTATTTTTACAACGGGTCTCCACCTGTGCAACTTGCCAGTTGTCTCATTTTTTGATGTGTGGTAGCAATTGTTCCAAAAACATTGACAGCTGTAGTTTGGTATATTTAAAAAGACAGTTTTAATTAAAAAAAATTATACAAAACTGAATTTTTTTCCATTCATTTTTAGTTTAGGGCTGATTAAATCAAGTCATTTTGATTACTTCACTATTTGAGGTGTGAGTTATATAGTATTTTGCAATACAAATAGTAATATTCTGCTTGATGACAAATGTCTGACTTTAATATCACATTACCATAAAAATAACAGCTCAACGCACAGGCTTTCTATGTTAATGTGAAAAAAGGATATACAAATCGTTTATGACAAAAGAAGAGTCTGAGGTTGAAAACTTGAAGGAAACTCATGTTGTAAAAAGTGTGGAGGAGACTGTTTTAGTCATTGTCTGGGCAAAGCTCTGTAGCATGTAACCAGGCACAATATTTCTTGATTATCTTAAGTTTGGCGTGTTCACATAATCAATGATCTACTCACTTCTTCTCATCATCCTTCAGCAAGAAGTGAACAACCAAAGCTTTTATCACCATGACAATAATAACTAAGCCAATGACTCCACCCAGCGCTGAGACGATGATGACTGTCAAAGTGTTGTCAACCTCCCTCACTGAAAAACAGGGAGAGATAAGGCATCGTGAGGTGGTGCAGTAATGTCAGACACTACTGTAGCTGTAACACTCAGCATTTTGCAATATCTAAAGGTATGTTTTTATGTGCCAGGTGTCTGGATGAATATGTTTGTGTCACATACTTTGGTCCACCACGTAAAGAGTGAAGACAGCACTATGGTTGCGGTTCTTCTCTTTTGGGTTCCTGGCAAAACAGATGTACTCTCCCTCATCTTCAAAAGTGATGTTCCACAGCAGGATGGAGATGTTGTTGTTCTTGGAGGAGCCAACAAACTCCACACGCTCGTGATAAACGGAGACCCTGGGCTCCACACCCTCAATGGGAATCACTGCTTCACACAACTACACACATACATATGTACTTTAGACACGCAGAGACAGATGGTCAAATGTACAGTGTGTCTGTGCTGCTTATGCTTGAGAGTGTGTGTGTGTGTGTGTGTGTGTGTGTGTGTGTGTGTGTGTGTGAGTGAGTGTACTGTACCTTCATCATGGTGCCATTGTCATTATACTGCCAATTGAAGTAGAGGTTTTTGATGCCAATACAGGAGGAGTAAGTGCAGGGCAGCAGGACTGTGGAACCGTTCATTGCTTCAATTGAAGACACTTTGCCTGTCGAGACCTCCAGTCCACTGACACTCCACGCTCCTGAACCAGGAAAGAAGAGGGGGAATAAAGGAAAAAAAACACATAAAGCACAGCAAACCTCGATTTTAATAATCATAGAAGAAAACAGAGTACAGCACACACAGTATAGATGGAAGTCAACAGTAATTCAGGTTACATTACCTTCAATCCACTTTTAGGGCAAAAATGACTAGGGATAAAGTAATGGTTGTGCTGGCATGCTGCTTGGTTTCGGATTACTGTAGAAGATGAGTGCAGCAGATGAGTAATGGCATTAGGATGTTAAGTAGCTTACTTACTGTAAGTACAGCTCATGAAATGACAGCTTCTGTCCTACACTACTTTTTAATAGTCATATCCACTAAATAAGAGATTATGTTGTAGTTTTTATGGGAGCAGCGGTAGTGGTGGTTGTGGTCGGGTTTTTTAAATGATTTTCTTTGAAAATCCCTTTTGAAAGTCTTAATGCTCTTTAAACAATGTCCACTGTTCTTTGTTCAACTGTGTGAATTTCTTGAATCTTAAACTCAACTTATGGCCGATGATGTAACCATAACCAATACTGCAGCCTTCAGAAGGGAGCTTAAAACCAAAGAAAAAAAGGCAACAACTTCGTGATGTATCTGTGTTACACAAGGAATCTGACACTTATCAAGAATGAATTATTATGATAGTATGATAATGATTAATTCCTTATAATAGAGACTTAAAATAGTATCTTCCTGATTATACGCATGGTCACTTGCCAAGGAAAAATTAATTAAGACTATTAATTTATATTTTCATGTTTTGCAATTAAAATGTAAAGTTTTTAAGAAGCTGAAACTTGTTCTTCCTGATGGAGCTTGAGGGTTTGACTAATACCCGGAACGATTACTGCCATAAAACTATACTGCAATGGAAATTATGTCTATTACTCCAATCAAGAGGACAAACACAACTAAGCAACTGGGGATATTAAATAGTCCTCAGCTCATTGAACTGTTTGGCTAATCTATAAGCCAGAAAGCTAACGTTAATAGTATGCTAGCAAAATCAAAGTCAATATCGGGCACAATTCAAAAACAGTGAATTAGAGTTTGACATTGTGTTTAATAGGGATAGATCAATTATCAGCTGGGCCGATTATCGGTGCAGATATTCAGCATTTTGATGCATATCGGCATCGGCTTTTTTTTTTATTCAAAGGGCCGATAAGAGATCAATTTAAAACTGGGTTATTTTGGCTCTGATGCAGCCGCGCCTCTCTGTCTGCAGTCACACAGCCAATCAGCAGAACTTTAGGGAGCTATTTATTTGTTTAAGTTTTCATTTAACTTAATAAGACATGCTGCTGAGCCTGGGAGCTCCCTGCACTTTTTGTTAGAATTTTAAAACTGTGCTGTCCTTGTTTGACAACCTTGGTTTGTTTCTGTTTTTAAGTGTATTTCTCATTTCAGCCACTAGGAGGATACGTGTACGTGTGTGTGTGAATTTTGACTAAAGGCAGTACCCTTATCACCTTCCTGTTGATTAACAACAAAACAGCAGTTGGGTTTTAAAAGGTTTAAAACATAGTTGATCCCTTACACAGATAGTAGGAAACATATGTCTGTGAGTGTTCGAGTGTACATGTGTGGCATATTGTTCTCCATTATTCTGTTAATATTGTGATAGGTTTGTTCAAGTTGTTTACTTTGATACTAATGGTTAGCATTACAATGTGTTTTCCCATAGACATTAGCATTAAGCTTAACTTTATTATTGCAATGCAATGGTGCAAATATACAATGCATGTTTCCTTTATATCTTACTTTTATTGTATTTTTGCACAGTTTTACAGATCTTCATGTGGAGTCAATAAATTGTGGTTAAGTTCACAAAGCCTTGTCTCTGTGTGAAGAACTGTTTACCTCCCTGCCAAACTGAACCAGACGTTCAGGGAGGGCAGAATGAAAACAAAGATGTCTATTGTCTAAGATAAAAAAAACCTTTAGCATGTTGCAAATCTAAAAAGCTGTTTAATAAACATATGCTTAAAGGCATTTAAACAAAGTTAAGTGTCGGAGTTTGTATTTTTCAAAATTTTGACTCCAATATTTTCACTTTTACTGCAAATGAATACTGGCTCCAAATATCAGTTATTGGCCTCCTTGACTACTAATAATCGGCATTGGTATCGGCCCTGAAAATAAACCATATCAGTCGATCTCTAGTGTTTAACAACAAGACTGACTTGCTATCCGTCTATATTACTGTATCAAAATCAATATCAACAACTTCCCCAACAAATGACAGACCATTTGTTCTGCCCACAGAAACCTGAGGTAGGGAATTAAATATCAAATGTGATGTGAGGTGATTGCTTATGTCATTCAGTGCATCCGTAAATTTAGAGGGACAGTGAGCATCTTGTGTTACAGCCACCATTCTGCGGTGTTCAGAGAATGAGGCATTGAAGAAGAACACTGATGTAAATTCTTTTCTTTTTTTGAAGGAAATTATTTCTGGTGTCATGATATTGTTAGCCAGCTAAAACCAAATTCAGCAGAGGTTTGTAGGTCAGACTAGATAAAGGTTAATATGCAACATTGTCAATATGACATGTTAACGGTACTGCCATGGTTGCCCACTACAGATATAGGCTGAGTCAGCTCTTTAAGTTCCAACAGTGAACAGTGAACAGTGAACAGACAGTCTGGATCAAGCTACTTAATAGGTGTTCTTTATAAGGACTTAATGGCCACTGTGCAGCCAATCAGAATCACACATTCACCCAAACCTTGGTACTAACCAAAATAATCAGAATGAACACTGATGCTGTCCATTTTTCAATAAATATGTTATAGACACCATTTTTATATATACCATATATACCATTATATATACCATTTTTTTTTACCATGTTATTGAGATCATATACATATGGCCCTTTGTGTAATGAAACAAATTGATTCAAACCATTATTTTAAAACATCTGCAATCTGTTAAATAATCTGTTATATGACAGATATGTTTTCTATCTTAACTTAGAGGGACAACATCACATCTAATCTAAATATTAGATTAACGTCAAAATGTACACACCAATACAAAGAAATATTGTACAATAAATTTACCAACACCATGTACACCTCATTGAAATTGTAATTGCATACATTTTCCAAACCTTTAACATTTGGTCATACTTGATATTGTAAACTGACAAACAGACCTGATGCAGCAAAACACATTGTTTGCTTGCTCTGACTCTGACGCTGCATATACCAGTTAAGTTTTTTGTCGTTTGACTTTCAAGTCATAAAGTAATAAAGCTAATCCTGTCCAACATACTGTGACCTAATGTTTCCAGTAAATCCCCCTATTCCCCCTGCCTCCTCCCCATGGCTTCTCTACAGTCCAACTGTAATTAGACAGTGGCGGTGATTGTAGCGAGGGGCCAAGCAGAGGGTTCAACTTGGAAAAACAGGATGTGGACGAAGTTCCTATGGATATTTGGGGGGATTTAGAAGACTCAATCCTAAAGCATGCATAAGCAGCTATCCTCTGATTATTGATATTTTCACGAGTTAGAAGTGTACAAACCCCTGTACATTCATGAATTGTTTTGAACTTGAACTTTTCAAGAAATGCCACTTTGCTAATTGTTACATATATTTCTTTTTGCAAATATGGTAAGATTTCATGCTAAATGTAAATATTCCATAGATCATAAGTAACCAACTACAGTGCACTTATAGCTCGTGTATACTCATGATACAAGTGACCAGACAGTTTGTAAGACTGTGGTGGGTAAATGACAGCCGGACTGACTGGAGGAGACCGACAGACAAACAAGCCAACAGAGAAAGAGTCACCAAATCCAAACAAAAACATCATTTTAGTGTCCTGCAACATTGTTGTGCAAAGCAGAAAACACATGATAATTTTTCATCTCCAAAAGAGAAAGCTTATCTTGCATCGGTATTTGGGTCCTGACGGGTCCTGACGGGTGGGTTATGCTGGTTATGTTACGTCGGGTTATGTTGGACAGCTGGTGTAAATCTCAGATTGTCGCTCTGGTGTCCCTCAAACACTTGGGGACTATTTATAAATGCTCTTCCCTACACTGACCTGCCCAGGATCACGTTGCACTTGGACATGGTGCAAACAGTGTTAGAGTTTATGTACGCCTCTGTGTTCTGTGAAGGACCTACATCTTCAAAAGAATTTCACACCACCTGCTTTGCAGCTCTGTGAGGACATCAATAAAACACTGAAAACACCCAGAGTCACACTGGTCACTTTGGATGACATCACTGTTTACTTTGTCAAGTCAGGTGTTAAATGTGGATGCAGTGTCAGTCGGGGTCACTCACACCAAAAATGAGAATTATCGCTATTTGTTTGTTTTCTTTGTCTCCGGCATTTTACATGGACAATGTGAAGTGCAGCTGAGGATATTAAAAGTATATTTATGTACATAATATTAATAATAAAAAAAAAACAAGTGTCATTGCACAACAAGATCAAGATGTCAAAACAAACACACCACAAAATCATTTACCAACAAAAAAGACACATATTTTGTAAATCTAGAGAAATATTATGTTCATGGTGCTAGCTTCCCTTAACACTCAGTCTTTCCTCAACCCACTGTTATCTTTCCATTTAATATACAAACTTGGCATGGTGTACGAGAAAAGTTCAAAAATGACAAAGTTATTTGTTATTAAGAATTTGTTACAGTGTGTCGCAGCTGTAATGGGTTGCAATCAGCATAAAAGTCTTAGTCAGTGCTATGCTGCTAGCTTGCTGGGAATTTGAGATCAGTTCCAGCCTGAAGACTTGTCAGCTCATGATTCCAGTACCTCCCCCAGTCTTTGTTAAAGTTACCATTACTGCGTCCATAATCCCTCACGTGTGTGTGTTATATTTGCTAAAATGGATAAATCTGTGTGAAGAAAACTCACCAGCTCTGCACTGCCCTTCCTACATCAGGTAGTTTTTCAAAACCTGACCATATACAAGTTGTTAAACTCTATCAAAAAATTGATATTATCTTCAAACATGTCCCCTAGTGTGTCGTCTTGTGTTTACATGTGTCCCCTCTTTGGAAGTCCTCTTTTCTTCATCTGCTGCCAGAAGATGCTGGTTATTCAAATAAGTTGGTCACAACACAACAGTGTCTCCTCAATAGCTTCCTGTTTTTTTTAGGTGTCATACTCATAAAAGACACCTATCATGACAAACAGTCAAGGGGTAAATAAATATGGTATGACCAAATGGATGAGAATAGATGTATTCCATATATTTCCATATTTCATTTTCCTTTGTTTTGTGCTCTGTCTCTGTATCCCTTAGGCCCGGCAATGCTGGCCCGAATGCAACACAGCTGTGATTTGTCAGTATACTCTGAGGTTATGACAAGCAACAGATGTGTTTCAAATATGCACACACACACGCACGCACGCACACACACACACACACACACACACACACACACGTAGAGGGAAATTGATACACATGCTGTCCACATGCCTTCACAGAAACGCACAGATGCACTCCACATGCACTAAAATCAGACTACCAATTTA